>WOGP01003796.1:0-14748 GCA_015342065.1 Leptinotarsa undecemlineata | reverse complement strand
GGTTAGGTCAAAAGTGAGTGGGTCTATTCGATCCTCCACCGCAACACGCATGGGTTTAATGTGGCTCACACCTATTCACACTCGATCAAATAAACTCACCTTCTCAACGAAGCCGATTAGTTTATATGGTGAGTAATCTTTCAGGTCAGATAGTAGAGGAGTGCGGCTCTGCCAAACTCTGAAAACCTGATTCGGTCCGCAGCGGGGCAGGCACAAAGTATGAGCTCTGCTGTTTCATCATTTTCCAAACAAAGGCAATACACACTGTCTTTCGACAGCTCGAGTCTCTGCCTATGATGATTCAGACAACAGTGACCTGTTGTCAGTGAGAAGGCCTGTGAGACATCGTAGTTCATCCCTATTGTAGTTCAACTACTGTTTGGTTTCAAGCTTCGAAGGGTGAATGAACGCCTTGGAGTGAACCAATCCTGGAAGATTCTTCCAGAAGTCCATAAATCTTGAAGAAGTTTATAAATATTTTTGCCATCCAGGTGTTCAATGTTTTCTTGGCAAAGCCTAAAGCGATGCCAATGACAGGTTCTGGTTCGATGAAGCTGCTTGCAGCACCTTTCTTTACAAAGGAGTCAGCAGCCTGATTGCTTTCCAAGCCAGTATAATCAGCAATTCAGACCAGAGACAATTACCGATTGAGGATAGTCGTTTTTGACAATTTGCTACCAATTTAGACATTGCTCGGTAGGAGCTAAGAGCTTCCAACGCCGGTTGACTGTCCGATACTTTTATTGACTTGTGTTTGAGGTTCGATTCTACCAATCTCTACGCACATAGTTCAATAGCATATATTTCTGCTTGAAAAAATACAGTCGCACTGCTCTAAGCAGTTTGATATCTCTGTCCTGGGTCTGCAACTGAAAACACCAGTACCAGAACCTGGAGATTTATTTGATCCGTCTGTGAACCAAATACTATCTGCTCTCAATATTCTCTTTTCCCAGAGAATCCAGTCCTCTCCAATCGAAAACAGTACTATACAAGGCTGTTCGTAGTTTTCAGTTGGTGGCATACTATCAGAGAGAGTAATTTTCTTGAAGTCACAGCACCCTGGAAAGTGTTCCTAGTATACTGTGACATCAAGTCTCCATCAACAGTCTATTGTACTCTACATTAGATTGATTTGTGCCATTGGGAATGTGCACAAGTCTATATGCAGTGCATCTAAACTTTCTCTCCAGAAATGTATGGAGAGGAGGTAGATTTAGAAGGATCTCCATGGCCATTGACAGTATATTAACGATGACAATACAAATGACCACACAAGCCAGAGAACTTTGCCTGAGTTGTTTTCTGTAAAGCCTTCGACCACCAGGCAATTTCTTCATAAGTGGTTATTGGTATGACAATCATCACATAAATCCGTGAATACTAGGGACTCAGACTTTAGTTTTCTGAAAAAGGTAATGAATAATTCAAAATGTAAGAGAACATATAAGAGTGACAGTTTGGAAATACTATCAAACCATATATTCTGAAAGTTATAGCATGCATGGTCCACATATCTTCATAAAGAGTTTTCCACATTTTCTGTATATGGAAGGAAAAGTATAAAGCCGAAACCTCCATTTCCCAAAAACTGGCATCTCCTAAAGATATACCCCTTTCACTTCAAACAAGATTCCTGTGGCTGGAATTTAATCAAATGAGCTTATAAATGACGTACTGTCATCGTCACAAGATGGATTCAATTCATTCGTGACATGAAGTCGTAATGTTTTGAATTAATTGAGTGCTTCATAATATTATTTTATTCAGTTTGGCGCTGATGAGACAATAAGAGAACTTTCTTGATCCAAAACTTTGAAGTCTGCCCTTGAAAATAACAAGGTACAATCTGAATGAAAATGTATACATATAGTAATCTTCTTCAAGTTATGATTATAAGTAAAAAGCATTATAGGAAATGCTCAAACTGTCTTTTGTTGTTTTCCAGTTCGAAGACATTTCATACAATTTACATAAATATTTTTCCGAGTTTCCTATTCATGTTATGTCTACATCTCTCCAAGAAATTTTGCACAGTCCCATAAATAACTTAGACCATGATAATAATTGAGCAATTTTCACAAATAAAATGTTCATTTTAGACGCGTTTCGCTAACATCGTAGCTTCATCGGTAGTACTCCACTACTACCAATGAAGCAACAGTGTTATGAATAGTGATGGAGTACTACTGACGAGCTACGACTCAGTAACAGATCAGTAACGAGTCAGTGTAATGATAATCATAAACAATTAATTCCAAATTGCTCCACAAAAAAGTCAAAAATGGCTAGATCGGTTATCTTGTTGGCTAATTCGTTTCTTTGAAAAATTTGCATTTACTTGATTTCTTTCGAACAAAAACATGCGAGGAAAACCCCAGATAGTTTTTTGACAAAAATCAATAACTTGGTTAAGTAACGAATTAATTTCATAGTCTGGAAATCAGATAACTCTCCTTAAGTTTTGGTCATATTTGATTTCATATAATTGTTGACAATATATTCAGTTAGTGGAGATTTTGAATAAGGATTTCCAGTATCTCGATCATGAGCTTACAAATATCAATTTGTTGTTGGAAAATATTCTGTAGAATGGGGTAGTTCCAAAAATTAAAATTTTCTGGTGTTTCATTTTCTTTAATTTTTTCAATAACTAGGACTAGTTGCAGCTAACTAACAAATTGCGTCTTTCACTTATTTACCACTAATATAGCCAATACCAGTTAGAAGTGAATGTGAATTTTTATTTGGGTTACTTCTTCCTTTCTGGGAATTTGTTCCAAGTAGCACCGCATAGAAGAATTGTGAACGGTGCCAGTAGTCTTACCACTTACTTCATTGTAGTTAACATAGCTTTAGTCTCGAAGATTTCATATTAGCGGCTAGTATCCATTAAATGTTCTACACGGAACTGCTGTCATGCTTGGATGTTGTAATACTTCATAGCCACTCTTTTTAATCATAGATGATAGCTTTCTTATATTATCGAGGATCTACTGCTGAACGAAAGAAAAGCATCTGCAAGATGATCACATATACTATGTCTGTCGCGATATCAGCCAAAGAAGCAGTTGTTTATCGTAGATCATACTGTCTAGAAACGTTGAGAAAGGTGGATGTTTCCATTTTTATTAATGTATACATATCTTCTGGATACAGTTATCAGACTCATCTGCTTCTAACTAGAGGCACAGTTTTGATCTTCTATTGAGATGAATTCAACATTGCAATTTTCTCAACTAGAGAGAAATGAGTTCTATGTTGATCAAACGGGATATGTGAGATATTAGTTTCTGATTGATGTGACATCTGAGTCATTATATACATTTTGTTCAACAAACATATTGCTCACTGTCCTACTCATAGGAAAATCCGTTACATAGTTTAAATTATATTAATAAATGATTTATATTGTCTCTAGGTTCAGATCCCAAGTACCGACCTTGCATTTCGCTACTAGGTGCTTTTTCAAGGAAGTGAAGCTAGTATCAGACTATGTTATTGCAGGAAAAATTTTTGGATCTCGTATAGAAGGAACAGGAAATTTAACAGCAGTATTTAGTGAGAAAATATTTTTTTGGTTTCTAATCATAAGTGAACTGAACTTTTAATAGTACAGAGTGGGCTAAATTGGACACTTTTGAAATGAAACTCCTGTTTTCAAACTAGGTAGATGAAAACTGATGACTGCTTCTGGGGGTAAAATTTTATGACATGCGATTTTATGATATCGATATGCGGTGTAAATCTCATATTGATATCTTTCACGAGTTCATACAATTAATCTAATGGTGTCATATCAGGTGATCTAGCGGGTCATTTCAAGGGTCATCAGGGCAGAGATCAACCAGCAGCCTTTTATACTATTTTTTTAAATTAATCATATGTAATTCCCTCATACATGGTGGTAGATGGTTAAAGAACCTTACCGCCATAGTAAAAAGGCTTTAATGAGTAATTGCCAGTCGATGTTGTGGTATAAGGAGATTGTGGCCACTTCTGGTCAAGTATTCATGGTTGCGATTAACTTGAGAGGCGATATTATGTGTCTTGATATAGACAAGTCATTGAAATTTGTATAGAGGTACCTACAGCTGTCAGTTAGTTTGGCCCTTCCCTGGATTCTAATAGTCGTTTTTTGTAAAATGAATATCCTTTAACACTCAGTTGAAAGTCACCAAAAAAACAATCCGTATGACAGCTTAAACTGAAATAACCCCATGTAAGCTGCTTTCGAAACATAAGAGGAAACCAATTCATCGATTCTATGAAGCAGGTAAATAGTGCTGGATAGCTTAGCATAGATATATTTGATGTGTTCTTTCCAATTAAGTTTTTGATCTAGCATTACCACCAAAAGCTCAATGGATTTTTGACTGTCCTTCAGTTCTTTTAGTGCGAACGTTATTGTTTCAGTTCTCTTGGCATTCAAGCATAACTTATTGGGTGCAAAAAAATTTCGATTTTTTCAAAGCGTTATCAGTTAGTATCATCGGCATACCGACTAAGAATAGTAGGGGTCCCAAGATTGACCCTAGAGGCACACCTGCTATTACATTCACTCACACTACTTTCCCCTAATTCCATAGTAGGAAATTTATCTAGTAAAGTTGAGTGTGATACACAGTCGAATGCCTTTGGGAGGTCACAGAGTACGGCTGTGAATGCTTTCCCCCTCTCGAAGGCATCCACCGCGGTTCGCACCAGATCAGATATGGCATGCGATGTAAATAGATTTTGTCTGAATCCAAACTGGGACTTTGAGAGCAAGTCGTTCGAATTTACAAATTGTATTATCCTACTATTCATTGCAGCTTCAATGGGTTTTGATAAAGTTGGGATTATTGAGATTTTTGTCTCCTTTTTTGAATACAGGGGTCATTTGACTGAAGTTCAGCTTCTCCGGATATACACCTGTCTCAAAGCATTCATTATTTTGGTGAGAGGTTCTACTAATTCGTCTTTCATATTTTTCAATATCTTGTTACTTAATCCATCAACATCAAGAGCAGTAGTATCCGAGAGATTCTTGATAATATGACAACTATGGAGTCTACAGGCGTGGAGAAAATAGTTTTATGGAATTGTATATAAGATGAAGTAAGTTTCGCTGGAAATCTACCGGAGTATTCTCTAACTGTTTCAAAATACTGCTACGAATGTTTACAAAATAATCATTTGAAACTGACATCTACAATTTCATGAGGTACTATTAACTTCTTCTTTTCAAGAATTTTCAAGCGACTGTTTTTCAAAAGTGACATTCATGACAATTGTCCTATTCATTGTAAAACTTGAAAATTCAAATATTTTCAGAAAAGTACTCAATGGAAATCTATCGAGTCTCTTAGATAAATAATTTGACAACTGCCTATATAGATTAAGTGGTAGAACAAATTTGTAGAATCTCACACAGAAGATGAGAAAGAGTGTTTTGGTTGTACCATTTCATCCAAAAATACTTTTGTAATTACTAAATATAGTGAGATAACTTTATTGTATGGTAAAATGCGATATAGTTATTTCAAATAATGCACTTGAAAATTTGTTATGGAGTAAAATATTGAGTCTATGGAATTGTTTTCTTATGTTTCATATCATCATGTCATATTGAAAAATTAGTCTTAAACTAATTTCTATTCGAATTATTCACTATTAGGTGCCGGGGATGCTAATGTTACTGAAATAGCGAAGGTTGTGCAAAAGAGAGGAGTAGATTATCTGAAAGTACACGAAACAAAAATTTCAATAGGGGTACAAAGAATATCAGCACGTTTGGATGGACTTTTCGATGGAAATAAAGAACTAGGTAAGTCTATAGACGCTTTTGATAACATCTAGGGTTATTCTTCAAGCAGTATCACTTTTGTTAAATATTTCTTTCAACTTATGAGTTACATTAAGACATTTCCTGTATTTATCTATGAGAAAATGAAGTTGCCATATCTTCGTATTGTTTTAATTTCAGTCGATATTGTGTGTATATATATTCGTTTCATTCCAGGAGATACGATGAACAAACTGATAAACAACAACATAGATGAGATTTTCAGGCAGGTGATACCATTCTTCGAGGAACTTTTGACAAATATAGCAGATAACTTGCTCTTGAGAGCTTTCACTCAAGTTCCATATGACAAATTATTCCCAAAATAAACTTGGTGAATGTTTACAAAACTCTATAGTCCAATTTTATGAAACGGTACCCTTAGCACAATAAATATGTCTAATATATCTAATAAAAAGAGGTGAATTGAAAGAAATGCGTTTTAGTTCATACCAACCCAAAGGTTAACAAAATGCCTCCATTGTGATATAAGTATAGAAAGTAGAAAGAGGGATATTTTTATATTTCGGGAACTTTTTTTGCTTCTTCTCTATTTGCATAGAAAGAATGTGAGAAACTGTCGAAATAAAAAAGAAGTCCGAAATAAAAGTTTCATTCGGATACAAATTTAATTCAGATACAAACTTGTAAAAAAAACCTTTTCCAGACAATCACTTCCTTACGAACATTTTATTAGATGAAAGAAAAAGTCCTTTCGAAACGAATACTTCCTTATAAATATTGAATTGCAAGAAAATGGTTTGTACTCAAAATATCCGTAATGGAATCGAAACACAACTTAATATGTTAAAGAGTTATGTTGAAAAATGTCACTTATATCATTCAGGTATATCTCTTGAAGTTTCTCTCCATCTTTGGAAATAAAATGCCAAAAAACTTTCTCTCCAAAAAGTATACGAAATTTTGGGAACATTCAGTGGATCATTTTTGGAATAGGTTCATAATAACCTTTCAAACTTATTTCTAGAATTGATAAAACACCCATAATCAAAACGAAGATTTTGAATATCGAAATGGAAAATGTCATTATATAACGAAATCATCTGGCGTTACTCCTTTCTCCTTATTTTTGAAAAGACTTGATCTCAACTGATCAAGGCCCAAAATTCACAAAACTTACTGACTGACTCAGCATGATTACATCTGAGGAAGATATTGTATATCGAAACACGTATTGCAGTTTTGTAAACTGTTCAATGAAAATCCAACAATGAAATGTCATTGGGTTCTCAAATCAACTATTCTTGCGCTTTCCAAGATTGCATATACATATCAGACTTGAAAATTCCTCCCTATAAAATGAAATAGCTTCTCTTACAATGATGTGTCTACTTGTTTACTTATTTCTTATGCAGTAACTATACAATTGTCACTTGAGGGTCAAGCCGATCATTTTGAAATTCACATCATCTCACCATTTTCATCACTGTTTCAATTTAATAATCTGCAGCAGACGTGTACTTTAAAAAACGCCTAGAAACCAGAGTATATTTATAATGTAGTATTTTTAGTTGTTTCTTCAATATATATTTTCAAAGAATTTAAATTGAATAACGAAAATATTTGTAAGTGTTTGACAATGTTTCATAGTGAATTATACTAGTTCGGACTTTCATTGTCTAATATGATACAATATGATTCACAATCTCTGAAAGAACAAATAAAACTAACAAAATCAAGTGTCAAACATCTTTATACCGAAAAATCACTCAAACGGGACAGTAGCTTAATCATGAATCTAACCACCATCAAACAACCTAAAGAGGAATCATCCAGACTCTAGTTGACCGTGCTTTCGGGCTCTTCAATACGAACGAAGATCTCGAGAAAGAACCAGGCATCATCAAAATATATCTTTTACGGAATAGTAACTCCAAAGTAATGGTAAAACAGATTTTGGCTGGAAGGCAGCAAGAACTTCACGAAGAAGGAAAGCTGTCTCAACCAGTGCTTGTACTCTCCTACGTAAGAGCATTGTCGGAAAAGAAATAATTGTGTCCAGGTACAACATCAGAACCTGTTTTAGATCTGGAAACACCATTCATAGCAGCCTATGGCCACCAAATTTGGCTACGAATCCAATTATTGCATATACCGGATACCCTGTGAGTGTGAAAAATCCTATATAAGTGAAACTGAGACGCCATTGGGAGTCCGCATTGCCGAGCACAAGAGAAACATATAGCGAGGAGAAACCAGCAAATCGAGAATAGCAGAGCATGTTTGGCCTGATCAAAATAACATCAAGTGGTCTCAAGCTGAAATCATCTACGAGGAAGAACACTGGTTTATGATAAAATTCAAAGAAGCCGCATATATGTTGTTCAACGATGCATTCAGCCAAGCTAGCGTAGAGATACGCAATATAGGGAAACTTTCAATCAAGCGGAAAAACGACAAACTCCCGCTGAGTGAAGGGGAGAGAGGAAAGACGGGATAGGCATTCAAACGATCTCTAAACAGATATCACTGGGAAGAATCACCGAGATCCAAAATGTATGCGTAAGCGCTGAAACACAAAAACCAAGGAATAGATCAGGACAGTGCTACAGAAGCGAGAAGTTTGGTCACACACAACTAAACTGCAAAGCAGTTCCGGTGTTAAATGTGCCAGATGGCATTTAACAAAATAATGTAAAAGACCCAAAAATTTACCCGTGCGATACTTCAATTGCAAGGGAGAACACCCAGCAAGTTTCCACGGGTGCTCTGAAAGCCCCGAAAACAAGAAAAGGGCCTCAAATAGCCCTAACGAAAACCGACAGCCCACAAATCCAAGGCCTGTCGAAAAAAGCACAGTCAGAAGCGACGTATCGTACGGGAGGGCCATCTTAACATCAGAGAACACCTGTAACTCTCTCGAAGATCTACTAATGGCTTTAGGGCAGCTGCAGACGCTTCTAATGAAGTTCCCGGTGCTGCAGTCCATGCTAGCCGGAAAATAAAATGAAGATATAGTGCCTAAATGGCCACAAAGACAGCGGAAGCACGCTGAAACTTCTGTTCACAGGGCCACGAGCCGAAAAAAAGACGTTAGAGGAAAAAGCAAAACCTCTGCCGCCCCGCCACAAGAATCAACACAGTCACACCCAAACAGCTGAAAGGGTAGAGGGGCAGAGGCCCAACAACTGACTGAAAAAAGACAACTATCGGAATAGTCCAGTCATCACCCGAAGACGATTGTGGACACTAACAATCGGAACGTCGTGAAGTAACTTGGTTTGAGACTTTTTAATTATTACATTCATAATATTTTGCTAATTTCCATTTTATTTCAATTTCATTTCACGTTTTATTGACTGATATAATTGTTATTTTCAGATACCTAATTCAATGTTACTTGTTCTTTCAGATATTTCAAATCAGATTATATCATTATCGCCAATGGAAGTCCGAACTAATAGAATTCAACGTGAGTGAAGTATTTAACAACACCAATCTGCCAAAAAAATTATTTTCGAATCCTCGATTGAACTGACATCCAGTCTCTGTTACAAAAAGGCAGCTTCGACAAGGAACCAGATCAAATGAGAAAAAAATCTTCAAATTGTAGTTTCCGAAAAATTGGTAGAACAGATACTGGCTAGAAGAGGACATGAGCTTCACTAGGGAAAGAACCCGATAAAATTCTTTCTTCAAGTCACAGAAAGGTCGAGAAAAATAAAAATTATCGGGTTCAACCAGGATCATGAAAATCAAGACTTCAAACGCGTATTGGTGGAAATAAAACAAAAGAAGAACCAGCAAATCGGTAATAGTGGAGCATGTTTGGATACACCAATAAAACATCAAGTAGTTGCAAGCTGAACGTATCCACACGGAAGGACACTGCCTCAAGAGAAAGTTCAAGGGAGCTGTGAATATGTTGTAATATATTTATATATATATATATATATATATATATATATATATATATATACACACAATATAAAGAAACCTACAATCAAGCGGAAAAACGATGCACTAAATTGGAAAACCCAGAAGAGAGAGAAGAAATGGAACTAATATATTCATGAGTATTTCCCTTTTCATTTTCGAATTTTTTTTCACACGTTTCATACTCTATTCCGTACTTATTGTTCAGTTCTTTTTTTTATATAATTTTTTTTCAACTAAGCCCACCAAATATTTCACTCGTGATATTTTTCATAATTCATTCAATTATCTATCTCCTGTGAGATTTCAAATTCGTCAATCACTTTTTAGATAATATCGGAAACTTTAAGATTTAGGTTATTTCCTCCTCCAATAAACCGTGTATCAACATGTGATCTATGATAAGTACCATAAATAAAGACATGATTATCATCAATACTCAAAAAAATCACCAAAAATCTTTCGTGAACTATCCAACCAAGAACAAGAAAACGAAAGAAATACTGTGGATTCATATAGGGGGAGAAAACTGGGTCAATAAAAATCTCTGTTTAAAAATCTGTTTTTCCGTTAACCAGCTGTCGCACCCTCAGACGTCGAGCTAAGGATTAACGAGGTGTTACCTTTTACCGTGTGATTCCTAACACGGGTTGAACAATAGCAAGTGAAAGTCGATCATTCAGACTAGGGCTTGAACCACCGACCAACACGGCAGTCAATTCGAGTGAGTGTACAAAGCACCCACATCGAACTGCCTGGCTACCTGGCAAAATTGATATTTTTTCAGCATACTTGCATTATTACAAATAATCCAAGAGGGTTTTGATTTTTTGACTGAAATAATATGATGAATTTTTTACAGGTGAATCAGCTGAAAATAACACATTAATACTGAGTAAAATTCCAATCTCTGAGAGATAATTTACAAGTTGAAGCAGTAACTTCTTCATGGAAATGTATAATTTATTTGTCTGTTTGTCTTTGACAAAAAATATCCAAATGCCAAAATTTACGTAAGAATCAAGGATATTATGAAAGTTATTTGATATATTTTAATAATGTGTTAGGTTAGGAATCACACGTTAAAAGGTAAGACCTCGTTAGTCCTTAGATCGCACAAGTTTCTCGACTTTTGAGAGTTGTCGTTCATATGGGGGTGACAACTGATTAACGGAAAAACAGATTTTGAAACAGATTTTTAAAACAGACAGAATATATTTATAGAGCTAGCTGCTTAAAAAGCAGATCAAGACAATTTACTGAGTAAAGTCTCCTGAATGCATAAAATGAGAAGAAAATGTTATTCGGAGGCTGTTCGATATCAGGTTTATAATGTTTTTTTTATTTTTGTATTTGTTATATTTTTGTTGCCGGTTCTCGTAGTTGGCTGTGGAGGTTGAGTGGTGGAACAAACCTGTAATGTTCTACACTGCAGTTTTGAACTTCGCCTTTTGATTGCTATATCCTATTCCATCTGATGAAGATTATTATTATTATTATTATTATCATCTACTTGAAATAATACTAAGAGAGCGATATGACTTGAGGTGTGAAACGTTTACTATTCCATAAGTTACTGAGGTGGTATGTTGAACACTATCTGAATTCATGAACAAATTTCTCACATTTTTATTTCTTCAAATCGACAAAATGATCATTCTCTAATATCTGATACAATTTATACCATTCACGAAAACTACATGCACTTCTTCAAAAGTCCACTGGTTCAGTAGACGATCGACCAACATTCGTACGTCGACGAAATGCAAAATCTGCCAAAAACATCGCCGCTATCTGTGAGAGTGTGCAGGAGAATCCTAGACAGCCGATTTCACACTGCTTACAAAAATTCGGCCTTTCGGAGATTTGGCAAATTTTGCGTCGTGACTTGGGCCTGCACCCGTACAAAATTCAACTCAGCCAGAAACTAGAGTTAAACGACCATAGACAACATGTGGTCGCTGAATGGGAACTGACGCAGTTGGCAACTGACCTTAATTTTCATAGAAAAATAATCTTCAGTGATGATACCCATTTCTGGATGAATGGGTACGTGAACAAACAAAATTGTCGACTTAGGATAGAAACCAATCCAAGAGCGTTCAATGCACCCCGCGTGATGGCGCTAGGCGATCACGGTCAACGGCGAGCACTATAGGTCGATAATCACCAACTAAGTTTGGCCTGAATTGGATGATCTGAATACCAACGATATGTATTTTCACTTTCTAGATTAGAGAGACAGACTTGTGCACATTGTCAAATGTACAAATCACTTTAATGCAGAGTGCAACAGACTGTTGATTGGAAATGACTTCTGACTTAATGCATCCAACTGTCAACTATAAACTGCCTTATAAAGTACTATTCTCGAGTAGAGAGGACTGAATCCTTCGTGGGAAGGAAATATTTAGAGCAGATAGTTGTTGGTTCACAGATGGATCTGAAACATCTTCAGGTTCTGGTGTTTTCAGTCACAGACAACCTATCTAGTCAATTATGCGACTGTATTTCAAGCGGAAATTCACGCTATTGAATTGTGTGCGGAGAGATTGGAAGAATCCAACCTCATACACAAGTCAATTAATATATTCTCGGATAGTCAAGCGGCGTTGAAAGCTCTTGGTTCGGTGAGAGCCAAAGTCTCATGGTAGCAAATTGCCGAAAACGACTCTCCTCGATAGGAAGACTCAATAGATTGTCTCTGATCTGGATTTCTTGCCATACTGGTCTGAAAGGCAATGAGACTACTGATTATCTTGCAAAGAAGTGTGTTGCAGGAAGCTTCATCGGGCCATTACCTGTCATTGGCATCGCTTTAGGCTTTGCCAAACAAACATTGAACACCTGGATGGCAGGAAGATTTATTGACTTTTGGCAGAATCTTCCAGGACTGGCTCACTCCTAGATGTTTATTCAGCCTTCGGAGCATGATATCAAACAGTTATTGGACTATAGTAGGTGTTATTCTTATTTATTGTTCTGTGCAATCGAAGTTGACCTTTCAATTATTTGTATGGTTGCAATACTGATTTAGTTACTACCTCTGACATATATCATATGTTAGTAGTGGTAGATGTATCGCTCATGTTTTAATTCTTTCATGTTTTGTCTTGTTTATTTAGCAAGAAATATATTGATATTATACAACTGGTGTTGATGTTAATTGACCTCTCATCGGACCCTGTGTTGTGTAAACCAACTCTTCTCAACAGTAGGGATGAACTACGATGTCTAACAGGTCTTCTCACAAGTCACTGTCATTTGAATTATCATATGCAGAGACTGGGACCGTTGGAAGACAGTGTGTGTCGCCTTTGTTTGGAAAATGATGAAATAGAAGAGCACATACTTTGTGCCTGCCCCGATGGGGATCGAATCGGGTTTTCAGAGTTTGATTGAGCCGTACTCCTACCACCTAACCTGAAAGAGACCACTAATCATAAAAACAAATCGGCTTCGTTGAAAAGCTGGATTTATTTGGTCGAATTTGAGTAGGTGTGAGCCACAATAAACCCTTGCGGGTTGCGTTGGAGGTTGAATAGATCCACTCACTTTTGACCTGATCTAACCTAACAGCTCATGCTGCATTGGATATTGTGCACGTTCAATTTGAGGGCATTGTCATCTCACGTGGTGATGTGAACTGGTCACCGAGATCGTGGAATTTGAACCCATGAAACTTTTTCTTGTCGAGTTTTCTTAAGTCGCAGTTGTATGCGAATAAGGCACACACCAGAATGGTTGAAAACAAAATGCGGCTTTTCTATCAACAAGTAATGAGAGTCTTTTCCATACACATTTTGTCCATCTTTGATATCTTGCCCGATTCAAAAGTTGAGAGAGGGGCATGTTTACGTATGCACTGTTATAATTAATAACATAATCAAATCATCTTTCAAAGGAAGGAATAAACCAATTCGAATAATTGCCTTATGTTGTTCGTTTATGAGATGGTCTTTTGATATGGTGGAGCAATTTCCGATAATTTCGGATGGCAGTGGTCATCCTTTTTCTTGAACGAATGGGGATGTTACAAAATTAGGTGTACAATATATAATAAAAATTTAATTTTTGTGAAAAAGTGAAGATGTTCAGGACTGAGTTTTATTTTCAGGAAAACACGATTAGGTTCAAAAAAATGGCAAAATTATTTTTCCACCAAATCTCACCAACAATATTGTAATGTATATAGTGACCACTCCCATATTTTGCAGCTTATGCAAAATAAACACGGCATGCGTTATTTCTTGTACACTCGTGGAATTCCAGATGAGTTCTGTCTGGATTAGAAGCCAGGTGGACAATATATTAAAATTCTGTGCAGCAGAAAATACGATGTCAATTTGGGTGTTATATAACTTTGCGTAACTGTGAATTTACGATACAAATCACGAAGGTCATATTTATCAAACGCATTGTTCAAATGAAAAACATTATTATCCAAAAGAACGTTCTATTGTCAACAAAAACATAGGCTCATTGTGACTATTTTAAAATTCATTTCAAATCAGTGGTTACAATCTTTGGTAATCATTCTATCGCTGATACATCATGTTTATTCCACTAGTGTATTATATAACTCAAAATTCAGGAAGAAAAAACTTATAGTTCGGATTAGGGCATAAAAACATTGACTAGAAGGATATAGTAATGAAATAGTATTATTTCACAATATTTCTAAAATTTTTGGGAAAGAAAGTTTTTGGCTTTCTACTACTCCATCTTGATACAAAATAAGGATAAGGAAATCTTCCAAAGAAAGGAAGGAAGTAATCAATTTGCAAATGAGTAACTCTATACATGGATGTGTAGATTATGTAAAGAAGTAACTTTCAGACACAAACTGAAAGAAAGTCCTCCTGAAACACCTACTTTCATATAAACATTGAATCACACGGAAGAAAAAAAAATTATATCGAAACATATACTTCTATATGAACACTGAATTATACAGAAGATACTTTTCTCTACTCAGTTTGTATTTCAAACATTTGTTGTGGAATAAAAATCAGATATCATTC
>WOGP01003794.1:0-14750 GCA_015342065.1 Leptinotarsa undecemlineata | reverse complement strand
AAACATAAAAAATAGCAGTTCAATTTTCATTTTCAAACGAAAACTAACAAATTTTCCAGTGCAAAGTTGCTTTTACTTCTTAAAACAGTTTTTTGAGCATCACCATTTCCATTTTGTTTGACTTCTTCCATACAGCATGTACAGTCTCCAAGAAATAAAATCATATTCTATTCTACAAACATATAGTTTCTCCAGTGAGAGCACCAAAACGCTTTCTTCCTATGTTCCTCACCTTTGTGTGGAAGGCCTGGGCATGGTAGACGTGACATAAGGCACTTTTTCCTGCATCTGCGGCCTTTTCCTATCCAATGTTTGGTACTTGTAATCCGTGAAGTCGCTATCGTACGCCCCTGGTTCCGGTTCCGACAGGTAACCGGAAGTGTACGGATATTGTGCTGAAAAATTCGATAGTATTGTTGAGGATGATGTGTTTCGTTAAGGTTTCGAGAATGCGGAAAGCGATTATTAGCTCCACAGTGATTATAATGCAGGAGGAATGTTCAAAATCAAAGCGGAATGTACAAAATGTGAAAAATGTTAATACTGCATGAGGAGTAACATGATAGCATGAAATTGAATGAAGTAGCAATCTTTCGGATTTAAAACGCGTATACAAGGTGTTCCTTAACCTTAATGTCATGCGAGAAGACGAAAACGGTATTGTGAAAAACAATTCATGGCTTTTGCATCAAGATAATTCACCTGCTCACTAAGTAAGTAAGTTTATGGCCAAAAACAACACCGTAGTCATGTCCCTGCCACCGTATTGAACAGATTTGCCACCCTGCGACTTTTTCCCTTTCCCAAGATTGAAGAAAGGACAGTGTTCTGTTGAGAGAGCTCAAATAAAAAAGTGCATATCCGAACTGCTTCGAGAATTCAAAAAAAAACGCTTGCACACGTACCTAGATCAATACATATGTTTTGAGATAAATGAAAATTCACCTTTTTCTTTGAACAGACAGCGCATTTTTCCAAATGGTAATTTTACCCCAAAAGTTACGTTGTTTTTAAAATGTATAACTGTAGCAGGAAATATCTGTTATTTCACAAGCACATGAGAGATTATTAATTTTATAATTTTCAATCAAAATCGTTTCAAAGAAACTAATGATACTCACAGAATTCGAAACAAAGCAAAACTCGCACTTACAGCCCGAATAATAACAAGCTCAAACAAAGCAATTCTTCAGGAAATATCTTAATTACTAAATCATGCGATAACAACAGCGGTTCTAGATCGTTAAATTTTACCGGAAAAGGTCAAGACATATCTAATCTAATTTTTTGAAAAATTCAAATTTATGACTGTCAACTGGGTTATGTGATACAGGGTGAAGTGAAGCTGTTGAAGCAGTTTGTTATCGAAATCGAAAAAAATTGCGAAAGTACCTCTTTTTTGTCTATATCGAACCGTGACCAATTCGTCTGAAAAAAATAAGGAATTAAAAAAAATCATAATTTGTGTTGATTTGAAATACTGGATGTTCCAAAACTTCGCGTTCCGGAGGGGGCCAAGCCGAAACGGGCTGAATAAATTAGTAGAGAAATGTTTTGTCAGTTGAATCTATATTAAGTTTTTACAAATCGAGCAAAGCTTGGCCTTGTTCCGGGATAAAATATCATTTTATCTTCTGAGTAATGGAAAACTTCCATATAGGTTATAGAAAAGAAAGGTGTTTTTTTATTCTCTAGAAGCTTTTTGAGGGCAGTTTGATTTTTATTTTCATATCTCAAGTACATCAAATAACAAAAGAATGACGATAAAAAGGTTAGGCGACACATAAAACAATGTTAGAAAAGTAAGATATTCTACAAAAGAAGAACGAGAGAAATAGAAGTATACTCAAGGGAAAAGGACCAAAGCATAATAATAGAGGAATGAGAAATCTGAAAGAAATAGATCAGGAAATCTGGAAACATGATATCAGAGAAAAAAAAAATAGAATTGAAACAAGCTGAATAAGAAGAAAAAAAATGTATAGAAAACATGAAGTAGAAGACAGAAAGGGTAGAAAAACTCGATGAGAAAGTTAGATTAGAGGAATATTGAGGAAATATGTAAAAAAACAAGAACAGGAGAACCAGATTAGAGAGTAAAGAGAAAACAACAACAAGAAAAGTTGCAACGTCTAGAGGATAGAGGATAGAAATTATTACCTCAAAAAATTCTCGAGCAATACTTACAGATTTATAACCGTATAAAAATACATTTCAGAATAAACTTGTTGTTATAATTAACTTTACTGTAATATAGAATACCCAGTACTCCTAAATTGATTTCTTCAAGAATTTTGGAAACATCAATAAAAAAAGTATGCTGCTTACGATGAATTTATCTATAATCACTTTCTGTTCTATGGTACATTGTGAATAATTCCCTGCCACAACATATATTATTTCAAACCTTCATAGAAGAAGAATCAGAACACCCAGTATATTTGTGAAAAAAAAATGGAAATAACTCATAGTGGTGTATAAATTCACTCTACGGAATCTTGAATTGTTGACCATAAAGCATCTCTGGCACTCAACAGTCTTCGGAAATTGATCGATCAACATATTATTTAATTTAACGACATGACAAATAACTCAGTTAGTATTACAACTTTTTCATTTTCCAAATTGATTCATAAATGTTTGAATTGTGCTTGATTTTAGGATTGTGAATCTACAAAATCAAAAGGGATCAATAGTTAACTTGCTTTTAAGATCGATGCAAATTTATCAAATCAATCAAACTGATCAAACCAATCAAATCAATCAAATCAACCAAAACAATGAAATCAAATCAATCCAATCAATCAAATTATTCAAATCAATCAAATCTATCGAATCAATCGAGTCAATCAAAACAAACATATAAAGCATACCAATCGAATCGACCAAATCAATCAAATTAATCTTGAATTATTGATATTATATCAATCAAATCAATCGTATCAATCAAAGTAATCAAAGTAACCAAATCAGTTGAATTTCACTAGTTCGGATTTTCATTCTAATATATAAAATGATTTCAAATCTCTGAGACACCTAAAAGAGAAGAATTAAAAACTAATAGTTGAAAATAAAAATTATATTAAGCAAAAAACCTGAAATGAAATAACAGTGAAATACAATACAAGTAAAAAATAGAACAATTTTGAACAAAAATTAAATAAAAATGCAGAAATGAAAAAAGCAAATAAAATACAAAGGTAAGGGATTACAAGCCACGTCAGTTCACGACGTTTCGATTGTGGGTATCTACAATCGTCTTCGGGTGATGACTGGACTAATTCCTCCGAGAGATGACTATTTATGGGTCGTTCGAGTACTTTCACTTCACTCTCACTATCCCCGCTTTCCATTTTCCGCTTCACTGGTTTAGTGGGAGATGACCGTTTGGCGGGAGTTAGCCATCTTTCGCTTGAAGATGGGTTGCCATACGTTACGTATCTCTACGCTGGCTTGGCTGAATATGTTGAATACGTATTTCAGGTGTCTCAGGGATTTCAAATCATTTTATATATTGGACAATAGAAGTCCGAACTAGTGAAATTCATCATGAAACATTGTCAATCACCTTCAAACAAAAGAATGTAAATTTCTTTAATGAATTCTGTCTATTTCAGGAGTCTGCTTTAAAAATCTGTTTTTACGTTAATCAGCTGCGAGCTAAGGACTAACGAGGTCTTACCTTTTAACGTGTGATTCCTAACCTAACGTGTGATGCTAAAATTAAATTGAAACATATGAATAAAAAAACACGTGTATGTATAACATATCAATGATAACCGCGAAAAATTATTAGATGAAAAAATTAGAAAGCACAAAGCGAACTTGATTGAAAAAGATTAAATTTACGCATTGGAAATTCAGGAAGCGATGTTCCTGATGTTCCTGAAAATAAAAGAAAAGATTTCCCAGATGTACTTTCTGTCTAGGTAATAACCGTTAGACTCAGGATCTCAGTTATATCCTCAATAACATAACAGTTTCCTGTTCACTGACTCATAACGTTTTAGCTGAACTGAGACGATTCAAGAAAGGGAAAAGGTAATGGGAGAAAGCTGGAACTAACGAGTAATTCCTAGATTTAGTCGAAGAGATAATCAGAGTACGTGAAAAACATGAACTCCCTCCAAACAAATTAGGCTATTTTGAAAATTTTACAATAAGCTGTATTGATTATAGGTGAATACTAACAAAGTCAAATGCAGTTGTTGGCTAAACTGAATTATTAAGATATTTATACTTCTATTAGAAATAATACACTGATTGTATGTGTTTGTTGTGGTACTAAGACTTGAGAATAATGTTGTCGTTAATTCACCTGACATCGTTAATTTCAATATTCATGTCAGTGCAACTCATAAAGATAAAGAAAAGGAATCATGAACAAGTTTTTGCTAAAGTAAAGTGTAAACACAATGTTTTATTTCTTCATTGGTTATTAAAGTCTGAAAAAATTCGAGAAATTATATTGGATCTGAAAAATAATATTCATGGAAATGTTGATACGATAAATTTGAATAATACAAAGTAATTGCAAACGTAGATATACACAATGCATCTATAATATATTAACAAACAAATGAGTGGATGTTCACCGATATTTCACCATTTTTGAGATCTTATTTAGAACTTATCGAATACATCATCTGGTAGTTATTAAGAATGATACTAAAAATTCATTGGGCCCGAGAATCATATGCCCTGAGCAAGCGTAGCAAGCCAAGAATGACAGCCGTCTGCATCTGTGCGGCTAAGATTTCTGCCTTAGTGCGTCGAGCCGGTATGTTTTTGAAATTCGAGAGTAGAGAGGGCATGATTCCACCAAGGACTCCAATAATCAGAACAACCATCTTGGCAGAGTGATCTGGATAGGGTCTGCGGAGTTCGAATAGAAAATCTCGATATTTTATCCGTTCTTTCCCCTTTTTTCTGACAATATTCGTATCGCCAGATAGAAACAGAGCCACACTCACCAAACCGTTTCTCTTCTTGAAGAAAATCAACAGCAAACAACAACATTGGCAAAAAGTTAGTGAATAGTGGCCTCCACCAATAGTTCAGTGATTTTCTGAACCTCATCCAACATTATTGAAGTTTTCCTAACAATTCCATGTCGCAGATCTTATAAATTTGCCGGAGTAGTAGAGACAACTTTCTACCAAAATTACAGTTGTGTCTGATTACTTCAACATTTGATTAAAATGCACACAGAAGTAGGTATTGAAAACTAGGATTCACCTGTGAATAGTTAATTCTCCAGAAATATCGAAAGCGCAAAACAATTAACAACAAGACTATATGTCGAAATACATTATCGAAATATCAACGCCCATTACTAATAATAAGTAATTAATCGTGAGTATTTATTCTTGGTTATAGTAATGAAGGTGCGTGATCAATGTCTTACCTAAGTGGCTGTACTGGCAATCGCGAAACAATATAAAATCATTCAGCTGTATTTTTTCAAAATCCTTCGACGTAATATTTCCAACAATCAAGGTTATTTTGTCTGTTGAATCTACTACTTTCTTTTACTATTCAGTTCAACTCAGCATTCTTTTTATACCTATACATCTGCAACAGTACATGGTTATAAGCCACCAAGGGAAAATAAAATTTCTGAAGTCAAGAAACGTTAGTTACAATATCAATGCAAAAACTATGATCTTCTGATCTCAAAACTTATTTCCAAAGGAGGTATCCCTGCTTCCGGAGAAGTTTCAATAGAAGCAATGAAATACTTTATCCCTAAGGATTATCTGATTCTAGTGAAAATACAAATAAATCCGTGAAACGCTAATCATTGAATTTCGCGGTTCACATCAGTGTTCACCAATAATATTCTTTTTCCAAAAAGTCTCTCCAATCTGTTGCTACAAAACCTGACCGGACAGTTTGAGTTTTTATTAATTTCAAGCAAATGGAATAGTGTCGCGATTGAAAGAAATTCTACTGGAAATTGAATTATCTTATAATAATAAGTAGATATATTTCTTGAGAATTATTTTTTGTTACATAGTAAAGTAGGAAAAAAAGAGAACTTTTTTGCTATATGGATGAACTGAAACATTTACAGGAATTTATAGATTCGATGAATACCCATGTTTTGGAAACTTATTACTTCCACTAAGAAACGAAACTAAGTTCCAGCAGATAATATTTCAGGTGCACCAATATTCGCGAAACAAAAATTACCACGTCCTCTGAATCACAAGGAGGTTCAATTATCCTTGGAAAGCTGTGTATAGGCACAATTCACTATTTCTCATTTGACAAGTTGTGAGTCCTTTATTGAATGGTTGGTATCTAACAAATCATGCAATAGCTTGAATAAAAAAAATGTGCGACGAGATATTTTTTATTCATGTTGTCAACACCTAATATGTTCTCAGTGGACTCATTATACTTCAATTAAATGAATCCCACAATAAAAATCAAAACTTCATCAAATAATACAAAACACAAATACTCATTGCGATAACAATGCTTTGAAATTAGGATTTTTCAAATGGTCTTTTTGGCGAAGGTGCAAGTTCTTCCATATCGTTCTATATCGGTTCAAAATTTCAAATTTAAATAAGTTGTATGCTCCTACTTTGTTCATATAAGGCTTGAATTTTGAATACTTCGTCAATATTCGTTAATGAATTTATTCTGAAGTAATTTTGATAAGGAGAAAAGGGAAAACATAAATGAAAAAATAAAGGATATCAGATTTATTTTAATATTAGAAATAATAATGGTTCAACACAAAATTCAATCAAATTTGAAAAAGTGGTTCAATAATACCAATTTCATGAAATTATTTTTCGATTTTGTCCCTTTTGGGGCACCCTTTGAGAATCTCTATCGTAATATATAATTTTCTGTCACGATTCACAATGATTAGTTGAAGAAACTAAGAGAACAAGAATCTGTTTTACGCCCATTCTCGAAATTTTGGTGAAGTTGATATCAGAAAACTCAAGCGAATATCTGAAATCAATAAAGGGATAAAGTGTAGATGTAGCTATTTGATATATCAAGTTAATTGAAATACTCATGCTATGACGTACAGTGAATATTCATCAATTCAATTTACTGCTTGTCTTTTATTTATTTTTTCGTTTTATGGCTTTATAAGAAGATCTGCGAAGACCTTGGTATGCAAAACCTTTTATCAGTCAATGAAAAATTCTGCAGAAGCTTCAGATTATGGAGTGCGTTCATACTGAAATTTTAATCGCTTATGCTTATAACAATGAAACAAATATATGATTTTTTCGAAAATCCTTGTTCCCAGTAGGATACATATTTGAATATTAAGAAATTCAATCACCATTAACATCGTCATATGGATGTGACATTATCATTCTCAGTGAATTTGGATTAAACACAATGATTTCTTTGAAAAAACGCCATGTCATTTTATCCGAAAAACGGTTCACTGAAAAATAAAATTATATTCCACGACGAACAAGTTGGGAAGGATGCTGAATAAAGCATTAGAAATAATTCAAGGAGTCAGTTTTATTAAAAGGACTATTACTAAGGAAGTCTCAAAATGTTTACATAACTAGAAGAGTATATCATACAATAGAAAATCACTAAGGTTATTGCTCTCGGATAGAATTTCAAAATTTGAAGAACTAAATCAGAAAATATGTTTTACTATATAGCAAATGCAATCAGTATCATATCATATGTCCTTTAATATTTTATCTTGTTTTTTAAGGACGGTGTAATCTAACAATTTATTACAAGCATAGACTAGATTATCAGGTTATATAAATTTCAATTTTTGAATATTCTGAATAAAAAAATCAAGAGGCGTTAAATCTGATGATTTTGCAGACCATTCAATGCTGCATATTCTTCTAATCTACTGCCGTGGAAAATATTGCTTTCAATGCTGTCATCACCATGTTGTTTATTCAGATCAACATTTCCAATGGCATTCGTTTAGAAACAGAGGTAGCACTGAAGAAGTATCTTCAGAAGATTTGAATAAAAAAATGGCCAGGAAGAGTCGTCAATACTTCCAGATATTCAAGAAAGAAAGTTGTCTATATTATCATATGAAGGCAAGTAGTAATCATTTTCAATTTTGAACCATCTAATTGTAGGCAGTTAGGTAGTTCTGAAGTGAGTGGGTCTCGTAATAAACCCCACCCCGTATGTTCGCTGCTTTCAGTCCCGTTAGTTAGTTAGTACAAATTGAAAAAGCAGTGAATGCGAGACTAGCGCCATCTATGTGTCAGGCGCTACTGAGTGTCCACACTCAGTAACAAAGTCACAAATATTGGAAAAGAGTGCCCTGTTCTAAAGAGAATATGACTGGTTGTTACGTCTTCCTAATATTAATAAAGTTCCTGATAACGACTCTTTAACGTTTCCATTTGGTCCCTTTGTATATATTCAACTGAAACAACAAATGACCAAATGAAAAACTGCATCAGAACCTTGAACCCTAAATAGCACTATCGACCAAATGAATTTCATAAAGCGGCATCCACAAGCTTTTCATTCAGTTACGGTTATTGGTTCAACAGAATTCATCAAAACAAATTGGTAGCCCGAAGCGAAGTCAAGCTAAACGTCGCAAAACATCGAAAGTGGAACACTTGTTCGACGGAAAAATCGATATTTTGTCATGTTATCGAATTAATTTCTCAATTTCATTATTCATTTTGCTATGAAAGTGTATCCAACTGCATTCTAAGATTTAACGTTTGTTTGAAGAAGATGATTGGCAATGTTTCATGATAAATTTCATTAGTTCGGAATTCCATTGTCTGATATTATATAAAATGATTTGAAATTTCTGAAAGAACTAAAAAAGAAGAATTAAAAATGAATAGCTGAAAAAAGAGTTATATTAAGCAAACAAAAACTGAAATAATATACAAGTGAAAATAGCACAATTAAACAAAAAATAAAATAAAAAAGTTAAGAGATTCCAAGCCAAGTTACTTCAAGACGTTTCAATCGTCTTCGGGTGATGACTGGACTAATTTCTCTGAGAGATAACTATTTTTGGGCGATTCGAGTACTTTCACTTAACTCCGCTTTCCTTTTTCCGCTTCACTGGTTTAGTGGGAGACGACCATTTGGCGGGAGTTGGCCATTTTTCGCTTGTTGATGGGTTTCCATATGTTGCATATCTCTACGCTAGCTTGGCTGAATACATTGTTGGACAATATTTATGCTACTTCTTTGAATTTCCTCCTGAACCAATGTTCCTCTCTGTGGATGATCTCAGCTTGGGACTACTCGATATTATGTTGATGGGCCCAAATATGCTCTGCTATTCCTGATTTGCTGGTTTTTTTCTCGCTGTGTATGTTTCTTGTGCTCGGCAATGCAAATATTCAACGGCCTCTTAGTATCATCGATATAGGATTTTCCGCACTCACAGGTTATCCGGTAAATGCAATTCTTGGAATTGGAATTGGTTTCCGGGTCTAAAGTAGGTTCTGATGAACCAATTCTTCTCATCCTTTCCGATAATCTTCTGATGTAGGGAAGTGTAACCACTGGTTGTGATGGCTTTTATTCCTTGCGAGACTCCTGCCGTATTTTAGCTAAAGTATGTTCTACCATCGCTTTGGAGTAACCATTCCACTGAAGATCATTTTTGATATCTAGTTCCTTCTCTAGATCTTCCTTCGTATTACAGAGCCCGAAAGCACGGTACAATAGACTCTTGATGATTCCTCTTTTAGTCGATTGATGGTGGTTGGATTTCCGATTCAAATACTGTCATGTGTGAGTGGGTTTTCGGTATACAGATGTATTGTTGGTCCTTTTCACCAATACGTCTAAAAATGGCAATTCGTTGTGGACTTTCTTCTCCATTGTGAAAGTAATGGAAGGACTTACGTTGTTGATGTGCTGCAGGAAAGTATCTAGTTCTGCATTCCCATGGTTCCATATTATGGAGGTGCAATCTACGTATCTCAACCAGACTTCAATTAATGCCAATAGGATTGCATATATATATATTGGCTATCACCGGTAAAATTGGCAATACTATTGGCATTTCCTCGTCTTGCGTAAAGAATTCGCCCTTCAGCTGGAAGTAGCAGTTTCGTACACAGCATCCTAGTAATTCCATGATCTATAACTATAACTTCCCTAACTAACTGATATATCCATCGATGATGATTTGGAAAAATATGCCAAATAAGTGACAACTGATTTGACAGATGTAGCTTCAATAAACTGGCCATTATCAATTGTCAAAATTCGAAAGTTTCTGTTGAAGACCTTCTCGTAATATTGAATGGGGATAAAACGTTGAAGAGCTTCAATTATCTAATACCATATGATCCAGTGGCCACATTGTGGAATGTTAAACAATTCATCAGTAGCTTAACCAGATTTTTGAATCAAATCCATTGTATTCTTCGTAATTCTCATTCACGATCCTCAGATACATGTCATGTTATTTATCTGGAGTTGTTTGAATGAAAATCAAACATTTATTCGGATTGGCTATTACATATAAGCTTGTTGTAATGGTGATTTTCAAATTGATTGGTGAAAAAATACCTATTTGTTCAACTATGTAGAAAAGTAATAAATTTACTGGCACGGCTAGTATGACTCTAGCCAAAAAAGTAAATCTAATGTATTTTTCTGCCATTCCTTGAATTGTTTACACAGTCACTTTGAAAAATCACAATGAAATCAACAATAATCATACTGAGACTCCAAGGGGCAAACTTTTTGACTTTGAACTAAAAATATCTGAATGACTATTAGTATATACCGATGATGAAACTACAGGATGATGATCCTAGGTGGATCGAGAAGTTATTAATATTGTACCAAAGGCTAATGAGCCAAAAGTCGATGCCATCGAAATACAAAAAAAATGAAAGTAAAAATGATAGTGATAGTACTGACCAATATTTGATGAAAATCCCTTAAAACGTGTTAAAAAAATATACTTTGATGTAGTATTAACATATAAATCTCGAATTTAATTTTTTTTTGAATACGTTAAAATATAATTGTTTAAATATGACCAAATATTATCAGTAGTGATCAGTATTGGACGTATCAATATATTTTTTTTGTTCAAATCAGTCACAACCAATATTGAGGACATTCACAAAATCGTTTCAGTATCATATATGTGATTTTTGTGAATAATTATTCTTTGAAGCTTTGGAATCAAACATGATGAATTGTGTTTATCCTGAAAATAATGATATTCATCTCGTTTTGATTCAACCCTTGTGAATATATGTTATCTATACAAAATTATACGGCTTGGTAAATGAAACAAAACGAATTCCATTCGTGCATTCGATTCATTTTCGAACATGTAGTAATGCCTGGACAAATGGAAATGCTATGTAAAAGTGAGGATTATCGCATTGAAATATTAGTAGAACGCCGCTTTTATTGGAAAAGTGTTGAAAATTTTGTGTATTCTGATATGTGGTTATTGCGGCAAGTGGAATGAATTCATGTAGTGATTTTTTAATTTTCATCGACAGAGTTTGAATTTTTGGTGCATTAATTAGTTCACCGTAAAAACATTGCTGATCGGTTGCATTGATTTGCAGAATCTTGAAAACGCTTCGATTAGTAGAACGGTTCTTGTTACAGATTTAGGTATTTCAGATATTTTTTGAGTATAGAACACCTCAAAATAGTATACTATCCTTTGGTGAATGACTTTTACCTCAAGAATTCAAGAGTCTATATTGGGTCCATTACTTTGTACTATATATACTGCAAATATTTTAAACGGAATAGAAATCTGTGAAGTTGAAGCTTTTGCAGATAATACATGAATTTATCTAAGTTTTATTTCTGATAGATTCGGCCGTTATATGATGAAGATCCATAGTAATTTCAAAAATCACACATCATGATTTTATCTTCACATACTTTATTCTAAATAATATATCACGACATCTTTCTCTGGTTTATTTTAAAAAATATATCACAACATGTTTCTCTGGCACAGTAGCTTTCTCAAGTGATTTATAGTTCAAGTTGTTTCAACATTAATATTTATATACTACAGGTAATCATAATTGAAACTACCTCAAAAAAATTACCTAAACCTCTACCTAAGGTACCTGTTCGAATATGATTACCTGAAGCATATTACCTCACATTTACATCAATAATAATTCTTTCTTGGTTTTCAAGAAAACTAGTCCAATAATGGTGATCTATTCATATCCAGAAATTTTCAAGGATAATCTAGAGAAGTCCTTCTTCAAATATCCTTTGATTGAGAATTCCTTGTATTGGCATAGATATGTGGATGACGTTTTGGTATATTTTACAGGTACTAAGAGGCAATTATATACTTTTCATAAAGATATGAACAAAATTCATGAAAACATTAAATTCACTATTGAAATACAAGCAGACAACTCAATAAATTTTTTTGGCCTAACAATTAGAAGAATGAACAACACACATGATTTTTCAATTTATCACAAACATAGGGATATTACTATACATATCACGATTCTACCCATCCTTATCAATACAAAATAGCAGTTTATATTAGCATGATTCAAAGATTAATCAATGTTCCTCTTTCAATAGATAATTTCAATAAAGAACTCAATATCATCAAACAAATTGCGGTTAACAATAGGTTCAAATCCGAATTAATAAACGAAATACTTGCCAAGAAAGTGTACGCAAAAGCGATTTGATATTTTTTTTCTATTGATAAGGTATATTAACAAAATAGTAGAGCTTTTACGTATTTTGGACAACCAACGGAAAAAGTGCCGTCATTTTTGAGGAAATGAATTAATAAATGTGCATATAAAATAATAAAACCAAAACAACCAACTTAGAGAAATCAGGAGCATATAAATTAAAGTGTGGAACGTGCCCTATGGTCTATATTGGTCATAGGGGAAGGACATTCAGGAATCGTGTCCTGGAACATCATACGATCTATGTAAATAAGAAAAAAATTCAACATTTTCAAATCATCTCCTAGAAGAGAATCAAATCATAGATGAAGAGTTCGAAATTTTGCAAATGAAGGTTTGAAACTGAAATATTCAAATTAATAAATTTAAAAATTCAAACATTCTAATGAATGACCAACTGGATTCGAATTGATCACCATTATTGAACTTGTTTTTTTATAACCGAGAAAGAATTATTATTGATGTAGATGTGAGGTAATACGCTTCAGAGAATCATAATTGAAAAGGTACCTCATGTAGAGGTTTAGGTTATTTTTTCGAGGTAGTTTCAATTATGGTTACCTGTAGTATATAAATATCAATGTAGGAACAATGTAGGACGTATAAATCACTTGAAAAAGTTACTTTGCTAGCGAAACTTGTGATATCTTTTTCAAAATAATCATACTTTCCAAATCTTCATACTGAAAATTTGGAGTCTGCAGAAGAAATTATGAACAATGAATTGAATAAAATCAAAAAAACATCAGAATAACACAATTTGAAACTCAATTTTCAAACATATATAAGAATTCTTTATGCCTAAACCGTGTATAATCACACAAATCCAAACTCCTCTATATTAAATAGAAAAAAAAAATCATATAAAAGGTAATGTTGAATGCCAATGGAGGAATAGGCAACATCGCACGCGACGCGAAAAATTGCTAGGAAAACAGGCCTTTCTGAACTATAGAAAGAGAAATTAAATTTTCTATGTTTTTCACCACATCTCTTTGTAACTTATGTTACTGCAGTGTCGTCCTATACGGACAATTTCAAATTAATACAATAAACTGACTGATTGACGTGCTTGAATTTTGATCTATGGATTGATATATTTCTGATATTTTTCAAGTTTTTGGATGAAAATTTTCATGGAATATCTTATTCATGGCAATTTTTAAGTATATCCTTTGTGCAAATTTTCAAACTAGTGTAATTAATCCAGTAGCTGTAAGTGTACATTTTGTTACGAAATTGATTTCGATTAATTGGTTAAGGCTTTCGTGGCACACGACTGAAACATGAAGTGTACCGAAAACCGACACATACGGACAGATATCTGCTTGCACTTTCGAACCACCATCCAAGGGAACATCCTGACGGAACGTAGCCGTATATTATGGGAACCGGAACACCAGCAAGAAGAATTGGGGCATCCTCAAGTGACTTTGAAATCGTATCCATTGTAACCGAGATCAACAAGGCCTTGGAACTGAAGACTTCCACAGTGAAAATAGGGATGAAACTCAAACGTCCATTTCTACCATACATCCCTAGGTTTACAGACAGAATTGGAAAAATCGTAGGGAAGCAAAAAATGGAAAAGTGTTCAGGCCCACCAGAAACATTGAACAAAACCTTAGATCTGCGGAAGATAAAAGAGACAAGAGTCATGTGTTGAATCTTCAAGATGAGTAAAACTCTGAAAAAGCCAGCCACTCGTGCTGGCGAAACGTTAGGATGCAGTTCCAAACAACGACGGCCTTCAACGACTTTTTTTGGGTTTTTCTTACCTTTCACAATCTGAAAATTATAAAAATTATAATGGAAAAGTGTAGAAGGGCAAACATTTTAGTTTACCCTGATAAGTTACTGCGTAAAAATCAAAGTGATTTTCAGAAAGAAATATCTTCTATTTATCAGTAGCTTGTCGTATTTAACAATTTTGCCTATCAAAAAAAATTGTGAAGAAACAATACAATACTTATCTTTTACGTTTCGGAGGCCAAAATCTGCCTCCGTCTTCAGAAATGGACAAAAAATTCTTCATAGTCGCAGTTATTCCTTTTTGATTGTTTATTT
>WOGP01003793.1:0-14754 GCA_015342065.1 Leptinotarsa undecemlineata | reverse complement strand
GTTTTCAACATTTTCTTTATTTTCACTTTTGAATAGTGGTTTAATGATGCCAAGTTTCAAACAATCAGGAAATTTTCCTTCTGTTAAACATTCTAGGGGTTAAGATATTTCATAGTTCAGGTGCTTGACGATTTCAGATCTAATATCATCCCAGCCAGGCGATTTCTTCGGTTTCAGAATTTTGATGATATCAGTTATCTCAGTTTCGGAAGTGAGGGGTTGGAAAAAAATGTTCTCCTAGTAATCGAGACCTCCAACAAAATTTTCAGGTTCTTTCATTTTCTTTGCGTAATTTTTCCCAAGTCGCTGTAATACTCGTTGAATTTATCCGCAATATCATTCTTGTTTATTATAATTTGATCATTCATCTCTATTGAATCAATATGAGTCTTGTACTTCTGTTTAGGACAAATATCATTCACAGCAGTTCAATGGTTGAAGAAAGAATTTGAGCAGTTTCGAATCAGTTCATTCATATATTTCTTTTTTGATTGATTAATAGCATCACGTATTTTATTCTTGAGATTTCTGTAAGTTTTTTGTTTGTTATTATCATTATTATTATTTGGTCATGCCTGTATCTGTATGTATATCTCATTTTTCTCATCTATAAGTTTTATTATACTAGGAGTTATCCATTTTTTTCTGATTTCATTTTTATGAACGTTGATGGTCTTAGTGTATTTTTTCAAATATTTTTGTATTTTTTTTATGAACGAGCACACATTTCATTTACATCTCTCTCATTATAGATGTCTAACCACTCTTCCTTCATTATTTCGTTTTTCAATATGATACAGTTTTTGAACGTTTCATAGTTTTATATTTACTGAATTATAATTATACTGAATAGAAATAGGTAAATCATCTGTTATTTCATAATTGAATGCAATTGATTTGAGATCTGTTTGAATACCATTATTTTCTACATATATATAGTCCAAGCAAGTTTCACTATCAGGTTTTGTTACTCTATTGATGTGAGAGATGAAACCAAATGAGCCTATAATGTTTTTATATTCTTCCACTTCAACAGTACCATCTTTCAGTAAATCCATGTTGATATCTCCAATAACGATATGAAAACTATATTTTTTTCTTGAGTTTAGGTAGTCATAGAGATCTGCATTGAATTCATTTTTATCTGTACTTAGAGACCTATACAACGCTGAAAGTAACGATTTGGTTTAATTCGAATCCAGATATAATTCTATTCCTGTACTGTGAGCAATTCGGATAATTTTATGATCACTACATAGATTTGATTGAATATAGACAAGAACTTTTCAGAGACCTGATTTAAGAATATAGAAAATAGATCATGATTTTTTGTAACGCTCCGAATATTTATATGTAATATCCTAAATCAACAACCACACTCATTTCCAAAATTATTATTGTAATCACTGATATAATCTACTAATCGCCCAGATATTGTTTCAAATTCTTAAGATCTGATAAATTTATCCATTTTTATTTATTTTTTCTCTATTCAGCAGATACTAAGAAAAAGGAAAAAAATCATACTTGAAGAAAATTATTTTTTTTTCGGTTACGAGTGAACATTTTTGAATTGGTAGGGGTCAACTCAAGTTTCCTCTTTTTTTTTGATCCTTCGAAATGAAAGACAAGAATGATTCTGGCGCTGTTTCAGGTTCGGATATATTCGGCTCGCTCATGGGTTTTTGATAATCTTCTCCTATTTGGATAGAAATGTCCTTAGTAAATAAAAACTCGGTAGGTTTATTCCTCAGCTCCTCGCAAGAGTGTTTACCATTAACAACTAGCGTATTATTTTGTATGGAAGCCTGATGTTGATTTGCTCGTGCAGCTTTCAAATGGGAAAGTAATGTTTTTCTATTATGATAATCTTCAGGAGTATAATCCTGAGATATGTTGATCTTTTTATTCTTCAACATGTGTGATTTCTCTCTGGCTTTGTCCGAGATTTTATTTTTATTTATGATGGTCGCTATTTCAACTATTACTGGTCTCGTACTATTTTTATTTTTACCTATTCTATAGATGTCTCTAAAATCACAAATTGTAAATGGTATTTCGAAAATCTCATTGAATATGTTCATAGTGATATTTTGTGTTAGCGATTCATCGTCTTCCACCCCATATATCACTAGGTTATATTTTTTGATATTCTTTCTAATTCATTCAGTTCATTTTTCAGTTCCAGGATCTCTTTTTTCAGTATTTCGTTTTGTTCCCGCAATACTTCAAGTTCCTTTTTGAGATCGGTTTTGATACCATCCACTTCTTTTTTATTTCTTCGTTTCCTTTTTGTATTAAATCGAATAAGTACTCATTTGTGGTTGACATTGCAGGAGGAGGAAAATCGTTCTCAATCGACGTTTTGGTACACAGATGTCTAAAAACCACTTTCGATTGTTTGCACACATCCGTTCCTTATCTCCTGTTTTTATCTTTCGAAATGATTCTGATTATTGTTTGAAATAGTGCATGTATCGAAGCAATGAAATAATATATTATAAGATAACTTAAACGGGATTATTGACCATTCAACACTTTATCACTGTACCAAATTTCAGTTTGAAAGTGCTTAATTTTAGAAGTTATTTGACTTCAACTAAGGACTGTTTTAGCATAGATGTGTTCTCTGTACTCTTTTCATCTTGTATGGGCCAAGCAACGAAAAATAGCCCTTCTACTTTTTTTTATAGATTCGAAATATGTGTATATTCATCAGTCTGGTATCAAGGTTAATTCGCAAATGATTGATCCATCTTCTTCATTTACAGTACGGCCAATGAACTTAGGTCATTCTTGCCCCCCAAATATGAGCTACAGTCCTCGTGGTTCTAGTTACCTTTCAGTGGAAGAGCATCATGAAGCAAGAGCCGAATCAATCCCTCCACAAAAATCTTCATTACTTGGAAGGATCAATTACAGCTTCAGTAATGGTTCTGATAAAGATTCTGTGAAACATCTTCTTGTTCACGGATCAGTGAATTTAGTAGAGAGTTGTCTTGAAAATCTTGAGAAAAAAATTTGATTAGATAATTTAGGAAAAACTTGCTACATGAATAGCATTTTACAAATGTTGTTCATGACGAAAAATTTCAAGAACGAGGTTTTAACGATGAACGAGAACGATAGTTTTTTCTACTCATTTACTCAACTAAAACAATTGTTTAAACAGTTTCAGTTTCATAACAATGTATCATCAATGTATCACCAACCGATTTTCTGGAGTCACTAAAGAGAGCATTGCTCCAACTTTTTTGATAAATACTCTTCGTGTGCAAAAATAGCAAAATCAGTACTTCTGACCGCTCTGGATTGAATGTTTCCATAGAGTCTATCTCGTTTTATGGTCATTGATCTTTTTCTGGAAAAATCCTCACTTGTTTACTATGTGATAATAGTCAAAAGGTAGCACCAACGTATGTGATTTTCTAGAACTTCAACTTGCGTTTCCTAATATGACAAATAACTAGTTCGTGCGATGATTATTGTTAAATCATCTGAAAATGGAACACATAACGGGTGATGATCAACTATATTGCCAAACATGCGCTAAACTAACTGACTATTACAAGAAAACAAGTATAGCTGTGGAACCAATCAATCTGTTTATGACACTGATGATCTTCAAATATGACTCAACCTCTGACGGAAGCACCAAACTCTTACGAAGGATCGAAATAGATGAACACTTCAATCTAGCAGACTACTTTTATAATATTCATGGTGTTATTGTTCACTGTGGTTCAGGCATTGAATCTGGTCTGGTCAAAGACTGGTTTGAATTTTAAGAATGGTCGTGTCACTAACTATTGTAATGAATCTGAAGCCGGCCCTGACCTCAGCAATCAAACACATGACCGCGTAAGAAGCGGTCTGACACGCCGGAAAAATACTAGGCGGGTACAGAGACCTCTCTAGATACATCTAGAAAGATCGTTATGGGTATATAAACACTGCTTTCCGGCCATAGAGGGAGTCTATAGCCAGAAAGTGAATCGTGTTTAAAGAAAGGTTAAGAAACGGTGAAGATAAATTAATTGTTTGTTGCTAAGTTGTGTATATAAATTAGTTGTATTAGTGAAGTATTGTTAAAAATAAATTAGTGCAAGACAGTTAATTCTTCAATTCGTTGCAGTATTCTGGGGATGTCTTGAATTTATTGGAGCCTCTAGAGACACTCTGTATTTCATTTTCCGGGTTTTTCTGCAGCTGAAAAAGTAAATGCGCCACTGGAATTAATGATGTCGACCCGGAGGGCCAATTATTTTTTGTCGTTTCATAATTTCATCATTTTTATCACTTTCTTCTTCAATATAAAAATGGTTGAAAAAAATTGGCATTGGAGTTATCCTTTTGACATAGAGTGTTCACACAGGATTAAATTCAATCTGTATGATCAATAGTATAAATTATTGTGAGCAATCTTTCTTATTTTAGAATCGCTGTAATAATCAATTTCACATCATTTGTATATACAGAGGTACTGATACTCACCTGCAAATTTCCTAACTGTCAAAAGTGTTATCAGATGATCCAGAAAGGCCTTGTGAGCTCTTCCATTTAACCGACAACAGCTAACTCATATCATTACAAGTAATTTTGCAATCAAACTTGAAGAAAAAAAGAGAAAAATCAGGAAAGAGAGGCGAAAAACGAATAGATGAGAATTTGATTTTTTAAATGTGAAAAGTCATGTCATGAGCATGAAGAAAATTCAGTATAATTATTTGACAGTTTCAACGATAATTTTAAAGTTTTCTCCATATTCATGATGACTGAACATCAAATATAGGTATCAACTGATTCGGACTGATACATATTTCTCTTCAGATTTTTCTTGAAATTGAATGGTGATAGTGATTACAATTCGATGGGTAGCTGATTGTATAAGCGTGCAAAATTGTAATAAAGAGCCCCGAGAAAAAGGGTTTTATGTTTAGGTGCAGTCAAAAGATAATTAAATCACAAATTAGGATTATATATATATATATAGTTTTTAAGGAACAATTTAGTAAAAAGGTAAGCAGGTGTTATGGTAAATATGGCCTTATGAAATATAGGAACAGAATACAGTGTGCGCCCAAGTTATCCTACGTCTCCTTTCATCTGTTACAAGTCTCATAAATACATGAGTTTGGCAATTTTTTAAGTCTCTGAATGTCAACATCCTAAAGTTTAGATTCATCAACAATACCTGCCTAATTAGCATGAGATAGTATTAATGCGTCGCATTTTTTTAATCGTTTGAAAAAATTTCATTCAAGATTTAGATTTCTTTAACCCTTTTTAAGAATTTGAGAAACATATGTATTGAATCGCAGAGATTAATCGATATGAAATTCTTCGAAACATATCTATTTGAACCCCATCGATGGAAATATCAATCAATTCGCTATAATGATTTTTGACGTTGGCCTACCAAAAAGGTATGATATAAGATTCAGATAAGTTTACAGAGAGACAGTATTTACTCGATTCAGTTACCAGAGAGTGCAGATCATGACTCATTTGTTCAATCACAGTATAGAGTGAATTTTTATCGAATTCTGAATACAACTGTATATCATCGTCGTAAGAATGAACTGAGAAGTATGAAAAACAAAGTGTGACTAAAATCGAGCCTTCAGGGACCCCATTATTTATTTTAAGAGTGGCTTGTCGATTTTTTGTTATTGAGTATTATACAGAATATTATAACTTTTTATATTTTGTGTAGACGTGCAAGATCTGGCAACATTTATATATTTTTTGTAGACGTGCAAGATCTGGCAACATTTACTGTCTTGTATTGGTATGCCAATGGTTTTCGTTATTGAACAACTGCATGACCCTTATGTATGTAGGTATATTTCTGACCCTTGCCACATGTTAGGTTTAGATATTTTCAAGTGGTGCTAACAATATTGCGATCGATAGATCTGCAATACTAAAAGACAAAGTTTGTTATTGTCGACAGAATAATGTAAATCATCTACAACTTTCAAAAGAGCTGTGGTTTGCCCGGAACCCTGATTGACATTGTAATATATTGAAATCATTTAAACAGTTACGCATCTGCAAATTAAATTTTTTTCTAATACTTCAGGGTGAAGGTCAGTCATACTTTCTACATTATTCATTTTGGCTAGAGGAAAAACATGTGAATGTTTCCAGATTGATTGATATGTACTTATTCATTGAATAAGTAGCATATGTGACGTTAAATAGAGACAACGATAAAATAACATTTAGATACTGACGAAGATCATGAAAGTTAAATTTTTGGTTAACTTCGAACCAAAAAATAACTTATTGCATCAAGTTCATTTCTACATTATTGACTATGTTGCTGTTTTCAAGAAATGATTTTAAATATTCCCAGTTGCAGATTATGATACACAATATTCCATCAATAAATTTGCAATTCATAATAACAAAAAGTGTATCTTGAAATCCATTGTTCCCTTTAGAAGCTATTTTAAAAACATTGCAGAACTAAATATCTTTGCTGTCACCTTAGCAACTTCCACCTGGAAAGTTTCTCGTGAAATCATCAAACGTTTTGCTACAAGTATGCGACATCACCGTCTCATTCAAAAACGAAGTTATCACCAAGAAAATGCAATAATTCGCCGAATGAATGTCAAGAGACGCTCGTCTCGCTATCTTTGAAAGCAATTGTCGGTGGAAATTGAAGAAAATTTAATTGTGAATTCGCCAAGTAGTGTGTGGGAGGCGAAATGAAAAATATGCTATTCCAGATAGACTTGGGAAATTTCTTTTTGAATGAGGAATGCATTTTCTCCATTTCTCTATTCATGAGTGATTGTAATCGTCGAATTGTAATGTATTCAGTCATTTCAACGGTAACGTTTGAACACCTAACGTAAGCTCTCAAATAAATATGCATCGTTAGTAAATGTGAAATAGAAGCATTGTTCCACTCTGTGACTCATCATTTTATCATTTTCAAATACACCTATAGTGTTCTAAATTTATGATTGAAAATTGTATTTTACAGTTTTAAACTCCAATGTTTCTCATTTCATCATATTGAACATATATATATTATAAAATAAGTCACAATAGATATGCATTAAATTTTACTTTATAGAAATGAGCTCCATTTTTTACAAACTTCATGAAATGGAAATGTCTAGTATAAAATGCCTATGATCAACTCATTCAAGATCTTGATATCTTCATATAAGTAGTTGGTGTATGTTGAGAATAACCTAGGTTTCCGACCATAATACCTAGATGTTTTATATTTATCAACCTCTCTATCAATTGATAGGAGCAATTTTGCGTTTCACACCTTGTTTGATGTAGACTCAATTTTTTTTCGGCTGATCATTTTGTGGTGAAGTGAAAGTTAGAATTTGACTTATATTTATAATTTAACCTTAGCCTTGCATCGTTTAGTACCTTCTGTGAATGTTTGTATATATTTTTCCATGAGTCCCCTGTAATAAAAATGTATATAAATAATAAACAGAATCGATCTCAGTACTGTTCTTTGGGGAACTCCTATTTTGACTTCTGTAGAACTACTAATTGATTGTCGTTTTTCAATGTTTGTACTCTATTAGTTAAATAGTCTTCTAATAAAAGTAGGGTTGGTCCCCATATACCATATGTGTATAACTTATTGAAAAGCTTGGCATGTGCTACGGTATCGAAAGTTTTGACAAGATTCAGGAAAATTGTCAAACACCTTTTGAGATTTATCCAAAGCTATCTAGCACTTTGAGAATTTGAATTTGCAGTGAAACCGAATTGACTATGTGATATTATATGATATTCACTCAAGAAATTAATTAATCTTTTTCCAAGTGTGAATTCAAAGATTTTCGCAAAATATTTATATCAGAGATAGCCTATAATTTTCTACACAATCTTGTTTGTCGGCTTTTTGAATAGGAGTCACTCATTACTCTTTCCACTGATGAGGAAGTTTTCTTTGTTTGTTACTTGAGTTCATAATGTGTCTGATGATTACATCAGATATTTATATATATTTTTCATAGTATTGATGATATAACATGGGGGCTTGGTGTACTGCTATTTTTGAGTTCTGATGTCATTTCAATTACTTCATTTTGGGTTACTGGCTTTAGAAATATTGTTGATTGAATGATTGGGTCTTTGAAGAAAATTGTTAGATAGAGATCCCATACAGTCTATTTTTTTAGCCATATCAGAACCTATGCTGGCGAAGTAATCACTGAAAATGTTCAATTTGTGATCGTAGTTTTTACTGAATCACTTTTTTGTTTTTTACTCGAATGTTGGAAATGGAATGTGAAATTCTGTTTTTTAATTTATTACATCTTTGATGAATTTCTAGGTCTGTTTGCAGTCCCCATTCGAAGAATCGAGTTTTTTTTTTCTATAAGGGTAATTATTATAATATATAATAATAGATCTCCTGAGTGTATTTCCTTGAAATATTTTTAGATAGGTTGTGTAATGATCAGTAATATTGGTTTATGACAAGCGTTGTTATTTCAACGCTTTTTTCAAATGTATTATCAAGAATAATTCGTGAGTATTTAGTAACAAAAGTGGGCTTATTAATAAATAAAAAATAACCATATTACATAAAAATAGTCACATATGCATTAACGTATGTTAAAGATATATCTATTTGAATCATATTTATATCACCAATGAAAATATTTAAATCTCTTTTTCCAAGTGTTGCCCATACTTACACTTGGCTGCACCATACTGATGATGGGACAAAAGACCGAAACACGTGTCTATGGTTTGCCACTTTCCTGAGTGCTATGTCTGATAAATACCTCCTTTATCTCTATCAAGACTTTGTGACTTCGATTGCCCCTAGAATTGCCCCTGAGAGTCTCTCCTTATCCGTCAGAATTAGGGTTCTTGTATAAGAGCATTATCAAACTTCCCACATAACCGCAGAAGCCTCCTTACTATGTTGTTGGATGACTTGTATTACTCTCATTGCGAGTCAGAAGATTCGCCCAAGAAGTACTTCACCTTTCGTTTTCGATTGTTGTCTATCAAATTCTTAATAGCATAAGGGAAAGGGTTGTCGACATCAATGAAGCACCATGCATGGATGCATGGCTCGAAACGATGAGAGGTTGTCAGGTATCTCAGTGGCTCCATTGGTGATATCTGATCAGGCCCAGGTACTACCCATGCTTCGGCACGGGTCGCAATGACGCATTTGCATTTTCAACGTCACTGCTGCACAAGATACACCTACCATTATAGTAATAGCAAACCATGAAATGTCACCTCACCAATGAGGTTCATTAATAAATTTCTCAATTTTTTGATAATGACTTAATTTATCACGGATATGTTTAGATTATCCTCAGTTGATTTCAATTTTCTCAAAGGTATCAAAATGTTTTTCTTTTGATAAATATATCATAACAAAATAGCTGAATATACGAGTAATTTGACTAATTGAGCAATATGAGATATCAAATAGTGTCCAAACTTTCTGTTCAACCGCTTCTACATCGCACTTCTAGTTATCTTTGAGTTATTTTGGTAACTGTTGCACAAAGATGTTTTTATCCTACTGAAATGATTTGTTATTTAGCAGAAAGTAACAGATGTGTTCGATGAAATTATTTTTAAGCGAATTTTCTATCAGCGTAAATTAGTCATGAGGTTACTGAACTTTTATAAAGTAATTGGCTATCACTGGGATGGGTGGACTTTCCGTCGCCTCGTCATCTAGTTGCTCATAGAAGTATCCTCTCTATTGAAAGTACCTTCCTGTGAAAAATGCCCTGAAGAGTGAGCTTGCCCCCTCACAAGAATCTTTCAGTGGGAATTCGGTTAACAAGGACACAACATCGAAGCTAACCAGACTATCCGTCGGCTCTAGAGTTGAGTCTCTAATTTTACCAACACTGGTTGTCGAATCTTTGACGTAGGAATTTGTCTTTCCCACATGAGGCTGAAGAAGCGAGGCTAGGTGTTTCGCCAGGTAGTATGTCGTTGAGTCTGCGGCACTGAATATTGGTCTCAGTGGCATGTTGGTTTCAGTTCTGAGAATGGTTCTCTGTACGGTGTCTACGGAGTTCTACGGCCCAAAATATACAGAATTGGAAAGTTCCTGTGGAAAAACAACATTTGAACACTTTTCAAACCCACCAAGAAGATACAACAAAGTTTCAGGTTGACTAAAGACAAAAGGGTCCCACTATCAGCAGCAGGAGTTTATCGCATACCATGCACTTGCGGGAAGTTATTCATCGGCGGAAAGAAACTGCAGACCAGGCCAAACGGAAAAATGGTAGAACAAGAACTGAGTGATGGAAATCTCAGCATTCTATTTAAAAACATAGACTTCATTATCACCAATCACGGATGATTTCAACAGAAAAGAAGAAGCTGTGAACCTTAATCGAATATGGAATCTCATTCTGAGAAGTTCAAGAATAGCAAACAGTATGACGGCAAAAAGAAAAAAGTCAACGAATAATAATTGACAATGTACACAATCTAGGTACAGGTATTATCACACCAGACTACTCGAATAGCCATAAACCGCTTTACGAAATTAACCTATGCCTGGTACAGGTATTAGTTCACCAAACTACCTCTGGAGTCAAAATAAATAAAAATAAATACGCATTACGCAGCCGTAATATTTAGTCATCGGAGATATCAAAACTCAGGATGTATAAACCTCTGAAGGAATTCCGAAAATCCACGGCCTTCAAAATAAAATAAAATAGTGACAGTGAAAATCACGAGCGCGAAAGCCATATCCAATTTGTCATTGAATAAATTTGTTTACACATTCTCATCTCACATTATGGAATGTTTCTGATGTAATTTCGATACTAAAAATGTTAGGTTTTTTTTTAAATTCTGTCCATTCTCGATATCTTGTGCTGTTCAAAAGTTGAGAGGTGCTAGTTTTACAACCTTTATACAACACAAAATAAATGTGATCAGGACATTCGTGTCGGACAACAAAGTTCTCAGAAAAGACAACCAAAAGCAGCACTGGAAAACATTTTAGATAAGAATTCTCAACGTGTTCGTATAATTATTGAAAAGCATTAGTCATTTATGAGAAAATACAGTACAATATATCAGCTCTTAACCTTCGAGTGACTGAAAAAGTATCCAACATTTTCCATATATTTCTCTCCTGCATAATAAAGTTAGGAAAATGCAAACTCTCCCATATAACTTTTAACTCTCTAATGCTATTATAATCGAGAACCTCATTGTTGAAAATCATTCTATTGTTACAAGTTTGACAGTTGGAATTTCGTTATTGAAATTCAGTTTGTAGAGAGCCTTCAATTTCGAACAAGTTACTTCATTTGTAAACTAGGTAACACGTGTCGAGAACATAATAGAGTAAATATGGTTTGGAGTGTTCGACATAAATGGGTGACTGAGTACGTTTCAGTTCTGTTGAATTGCGATTTCGAACGGAATATTTCACAGAAATGATACCTGCATTCCGACATGCATGCAACTATTACGTTGGGGTGATTATAACATATGTCGGTGTTCAAGTGTTCATGCATTTTTCAATTCCAATTTCAATGACGTATCTGACAGAAAATATATTATCAAAAACTGTATGTTCAGATGCTTATAATGATAATATAATAGTGTAGGCTTATTGGATACATAAAAATAATTCATCACTTTTCGGGAGAAAAATTAGATATTTCAGTTAAGAACTATTACTTTCATCAGTTTATCAATTCTCATTTCATAATCATGAAATTTCATATAATGACAAAAGTGATAGTTTCCAACATGTGGAAGTGGATGTGATTTTCCTTCCAGGAAAGTATACATTACAGATAAAGTTTTTCATGCATCCGAAAAACCGATCTTGAATTTATTACACCAGAGAAAAATGTTAAAAAATGTAAAATCTATTTTTCCGTTGGCCAGCTATCGCACGAACGACAACCCTCAGAAGTCGAAACTTGTGCGAGCTAAGGATTAACGAAATTTTACCTTTTAACGTGTGATTCCTAACACGGTTTGGACAATAGCAAGTGAAAATCGATCGTTCAGACTAGGGCTTGAACTACCGACCAACACAGTTGTCAATTCGAGTGAGTGAACAAGCAACCACTCACGTCGAACCATCTGGCTACCAACCATTTAGTTTTTGTATTACTTAGCGCAATTAGTGACTGTTTTTGGAAAAAAAATTCGGCTTTCTACTACTTCATCTTTACACAAAAAATTGAGGGAGTAGTCGCATTATGACATTTTGAATAGATCTCTAAGGTCCTAGATTCAACTTATGAGAAAAATTGGAAATTTGAATATAATCATGGAATCAATGAAAATTTTCTAGCAGAAAGGAAGAATGAAATTACTCAACTATTTCGTCAATTCTCATTAGGTACTCAACTAAATTTGATGGGAGTGGACGAGTAATATTTTCTCCTCGAATTCCTTCAACATCTAGAATGTTAATCCACATTAATATAATTATGAATGACTGACCCATTACTTGATGAAAATTAATAACATGTTTTGCGAACACTGTAGCTTTCTTGGTAGGAAGCTACGATGTTAGCGAAACGCGTCTAAAAATAAAAAATGGTGATGGAAATTATTCAATTATTATCATTATTATTGTCGGCATCTTCATCATTATACAATATTAACCATACTCTTCATTTCAAGAATTTTCTCTCATAAATCATCTCACATATGACATAAGGCATTTATATTATCGCAAACTTCAGTTTGACTTTTTAACAAATTCATGATTCCACGATTTTCATATCGTGGAATCATGAATTTGTTAAAATGTAGTTGAAAGAATCTTGAATAAATATGAATGGTGTTTCTTGAACCAATTTGAGGCCCTACTAATTGTTGAAATACATTTTTTCTGAAAAATACCTTCAAAAAAGTTTTTAAAAAAATTCCTGTCAGGACACTGATATTCTTATATTTGCTTTCTGATTCGATAAGTTTGTTGGTGATTGAAATGGACGTCTTGGCAGAATCATGTCGCTGGAATTGCAAAGGCTGCTTTTCAAAAGCTTGAATACACCTGAGCTGTACACACCTCAGCAACTGTTGATGCTTTATAAAGCTCAAGTCAGACCTTCTTTGTAGTATTTTTCTCATATATGGAGCTCCGCCCACAAGCATGCCCTGAAGATGCTGGATTCTTTCAGGAAAGGAACCATCTGCCTGATTGGAGATCATCACTTGCAACCTTGATAGTCTGAAACATCGGAGAAAGGTTGTAGATTTGTCTCTTTTCCATAGATGCTTTCACAGGAGGTGTTCAAGTGACTTGGCACACTTGATTCTACCAAAAGCGACACATATTAGAAATACGCGACGGACTGTGGTTGCTCATCGTTCCGAAGTTCAACTCAATACATACTATTTAAGAACTGTTTCATTTAGATCACTGCGTTTATTTGGAATAAACTTCCTGAGAACGTTATCCCAAATGAATTTGATATTCATCAAGTCAGATCCAAGAGCGTTCCACGAGACGTGCCCGTGCACCGTACTTGGAGCGTCTTAAGAGTTTTCCTATCGTGCTTGTATTTTGATTTTTTAAAACAACTTCATTTTTGAAATTTTGAAAGTTCGGGGGTTCAGGAAGAACGGGGGCAAATTCTTCTACATATTTTTTGAAAGGTTTGATATGCCTCTTATTTTTCTTGCCAGTCCCCTCCGTTTCATATTTTTTCAATTATTTACTAACCAAATCTTCCAATAATAATGCATTGGTTGAATTTCAGCCATAAAGAAGTCGTCTCATTTATGGCTCTCTCTAAAGGTACTGCAGGCACATGTTGTTCTATGGTTAACTGGAGAATGCAGTAGTAGAGCAAGCATATCAGGAAATCAAATAATCACTCAATTCCTAATGCGATATGATGTTGAACAATTTCTACACAGAAGTGAGGTGCCATTATTAATTATTCGATAATCATTTGAAATCACACAATATGCAATTAGAAATCAATTAAAAAAGGCGACAAATTTCGAAGGATGGGGGATCACCTACTATCAATTTTATTTTAGACATAATAAATTTACATGTTTTTGACATACATATACAACTTCCCTGAGGCAGGGTCTTACTTCTTTTCAATAATAAATTTTCATGTTTTTGACATTGGGTTTTCTCGTTAATAATCTCATAAAACAGCAGTTGACTCTATTCACAATTGCACCATACCTGTTCCACACTTAAATATAAACTTACAAACGAACGACCTTTCTTCTTCTTTTCGATTCAATGGCCTCCGCAACTAAAGCTATCCGGCCAGTTGGTAACGAACGATCTTTCAAATTGAATCACAGGACAGCTGTCTGTATCAATTGTTTTTCATCTCTCTCTGTGGCTTTTACCAGTGAATTATAATTTCAAACCATAACGATTTTATTATGTAAATTTAAATAATCTTCCTTGTATCAGTGAGGACTCAAAACATTCGTTCGATCTGGTAACTTGTTTTATTTTATTGACATATTTCAACTATTTAAATGTAACATTCTTTTTGACACTGCCATCCTCACCAACAGTAAATTGAACCTTTTTTGTAACAAAATATATATTATTGCATTATATTTTTTTTGTAGCTCTTCCTTGACATTGATACATGGAAAAACCGAATCAGTTTAACAATGAAATGAAAAACTAGATGAACTTTGCAACAACAAAGACGAATTTCTGGAGGTGTATTCATTTCTTTTTCTGGTAACAGGCCAATGCGGGTATTTTCTGGGCAAGATATGACATTGAAGTCT
>WOGP01003792.1:0-14754 GCA_015342065.1 Leptinotarsa undecemlineata | reverse complement strand
GATATTAAAGAATTATCACGGATTCAATATGTCAACGTCCATATCCACATCGTGATCTTAGAATGCTCCCATTCACCGGCTTCATTTAATGAGGTAAATAACTGAGTACATTTATTTTTCTATGTTCATGGGACAGCCAACCCGCCTACCTGGATGAAAATAAACATATGTGTACCATTTGAAAACAAAATTGACGTGTTCGAGATTTTTTGACCTGCTCCCTCAGAAAAGCTCATCATGGGGTTTGTATACAGAAACCTCGTATAATTCGAATTACATAAAATTATTCATTTTAAATTGAAAACCTCGTAATCGAATCGTTCTTTCTTGGAATTGATTATTTATAAAGTTCTGATGTACCACGTGAAATTCTGAATGTTGACATTGAATGCCTAATTAAACGTTTTCTAATCGGAAGTTCATTGGCCCAGGAAAGTATTATAATAACCGAAGTAAAGAATTTAGTAATAGTCTATTTACGACAACGACTTTTATTACAAAAAAACTACATTTATTTAAAACATCTCACTATCGGCCCGAGTTCATGACAGTGAAAAATTAGTTATGTTTCCTTGTTTTTGTCCAACCAAACAAAAGTTAATTGCTTGAACTTTGAATTTATTTGTCGATATATTTCCAAAGTGAATATGATGACGAGAATTATTTAACAAAGAGAATTGAATCATTCATTTTTTTATTTCAACCTTTGGAATGATGCGATACGGTTGTAATCGTTTTCTTATCAGTACTTAATGCTAAAATTGAACGGTGATGAGTGTTTGAAGTTAGCCACACTGTTCCATCAGCAGTTTCCAACGTGCTGGCTAAATTTGATCTAATGAATAGGACAATTTCACACTAAAATCATTTGATATGAATTTTTTGGAACTTATACAGTGCATTTCTTTAATGCCCCCCCTTTTATTTTTTGAACGAGTTACCCCAAAAAATTGGAATAATTAGATTAATGCGTAAATACTTTATTTTGAGGTGAAAGTGACAGATGAAACAAGATACAAAAAACACATTTTCAGTTTTTACAACAAACATTTGTTATGGAATTGAATCAGATATTATTCACAGGATTGCTATATAATATCCCCACTTACGTTGGGAACATCCGCCCAATTCATTCATTAAATTACGACTATGTCGCCATTGACTTAAATCTACCCGTGTCATCGATGACAGTACGCAATTACATTAATTAGCTTGTTTGATTTAATCCCAGCCATAGGAGTATTTTTTAAATTGAATGGGGTATATTTTTAGAAGGGAATACTTTTTGAGAAAGAAAGGTTTTGACTTTCTACTTGCTCATCTTTACATATAAAATGTGGGAATCTTCTAAAAAAAGGAAGGTAGCAATTATTTCCATAAAATGGTTTTCAGCAACATACATTCTTATTTAGTATCGATGTAGATGGTATTTCAAAAAGAATTTATCAATTCATCTATTCAAATGAAAATTTTCACACAAGAAATATTGTCACATGGTCACGTTGAATGGGTCTCATTGGATATGTTATAACACTTGTTCACATATTTTTTGCTCCAATCCAAAGGTCCGTTCCATGATGAGGTTTACGTACTTTCAAAACATGGAAGCGAAAATCAAGTACGTTTTTTATTTTCAAGCCTTTCATTGGTCGAATCATGATGATGATAATCGTTGACCGAAACATTTGAAATACATCAAGTGTGATGATGACCGAATGCAGGATAGAAATGGCTTCAATTTTTTCAGAAAATAATACAGCTCATTGTTTTGAATAAAAAGTTGAACGAAAGTCTTTGCAAAAATGTCATGACATCAAGTGAAAGTGTATCTGAATCAAAAAAAAGAAAATCGCCGTTTTGATTTTTTTTTTAAATATTTTGAAAACGTCCGAGCTTTTTTGGGTTACAGTACATCCTTTGATTAACCTTTGAAATACGTAACTTTTTTGTAATTTATCTGACCTTCCAACTTTCAATGTTTTCGAGATAAAACCCTGTGTAATATTTTCGCATACAAAGTTAAATAAAGACATTTTTGTTTCCATAATTATGTAACATTCCGCTAATTATCCCCAGCAAACATTATTTGATTTATTGATCTGACTATCTATAGAACGACTTATCAGTTTGCATTGAAATGGATTTGATTTAAGTATTTGCTTTGTCTCCACATGTATGACGAAACCTAATTGATACTACAACTTTTTCATATCTGGATGTCTTGGTAACAGCCATTTTTTTATTCAGCAAATCGAATTATTGCAATAAATTGAATAAGCTCGAATTTTGAATGTACGAGGGCCCTCAAATCTTTACATAGAAAACGAACTATTTCGGGTAGATTTTTTCAGACATGTTAATTGGTGATGACTTACTCGTTAGACTGAATATTTGTCCGCCGAACCGTTTTTTTCAAGTTTAGTATTCAGTCACTGGAGACCAAATCCGGTGAATATGGCGCGGCTTTTGTAATAATTTTGCACTTCAAGAAGACATATTTTTAAATAAGACGTTTTCTTATTTTCTTCTCTGCAATAACTACACATAATATAACTTCCAAGTAATATTTATAGGTTTGTTGGGTTGTTATTCATGTGCATCCAAAAAAATCGTAACATTTCTACATCTTCACCTTCTTCGGAAACGGTTTCGAACTCTTTACACGAATATCAGGGAATTCATTCAACATACTAACGTTATCATTGCTATTGTAACAAATTAACGAATTAACTGTCTTAAACAAATTTATTTCTAACAATATTTCACTATCACAAACTAATTTATATTCAACACTTAGCAACTAACGCTTAATTTATTTCCACTATTTGAATTCCTTATTTAACCGCTCGATTCACTTTCAAAACTCAATTGCCCTCTCTCCACGAGAAGCCGGCCTTTTATATCGGTTAAGGTCCATGGTAAAATTCTGTAGTCAGTTGGGTACTCGCCTAGATTTTTCACGACGGTTTCAGACTGCATTCTTTTGCGGTTAGTCATGTATTTATTCGATGAATTGGCTGGCGTATGGGTCAGGGGCAGCTTCAGATTCGTTACACTATTAACAATAATATCCTTAGAATGTGCCAAAGTGAGACGATTTTGATGTGAGGTATATACCACCTAGTCATAATATATAACAGTGATGTAAAATTAAGGAGTTGAAATTTTAGCACGTTCTCAGTTTAGGAGTCACAACTAGATTTCCTGTTATCTGTAAATAAGTCATGTTTTTCAGCTGCATACAGTCTTCAGTACATATTTGTAATTGTACATTTTTTTCTGTGAACTACCACGTTTGAATTAGTTATTGCCACTGTAAACAGCTGCAAAAAACTTTAGCAGACATACCATCAATTTTTTAGAATTTTATGATTAACGCTTCCTCTACAATTGCGGTAGTCGTCAAAGACAATAAGACAATGGACACAGTGCTCTAGTTATCCTCTCAGAGCACACTGCATTATTCGGATGTATAAGTCTCTGGTTTTATTACAGGTGTGATTTCGATGGCATTGGCTTCTATCGCCTCCCTGAATAATTTGTACTGTTTCTGTTCAAAAGTTATGTGAATTTAAATTTTTCTCAAAAAATATTTATTTATTCATCAATTTCTATTTTGTCAACTTCAAAGTAGTTCCCGTCAGATATTATATACTTGTGCCAGTGTTTTTTTCCAATCCAATCCTTGAAGACGTTCTGATATGCACTCTTTGGTGTCTCCTTGAGATCTCTCAGCAATTTGGTTTTTATCTCCTTGAGCTCTCTCAGAAATTTGGTTTTTATCTCCTCAATCATCGCAAAACACCGTTCTTTCATAGGTCTCTACAATCTTGTGAAGAGAAAAAAGTCGAAGGTGGTAAATCTGGTGAATACGGCGGCTGAGGCATAACTAAGGTGTTGCTTTTGGGCATAACTTCAATATAGTACTGCTTATTGACCATACGACCATGTGGCAAGAACCCCACGGTATTCGAAGAAAACAGTGAGCAAAACTTTGACATTTGACCGAAATTGGCGTCCTTTTTTTGATCTTGGGTCTCCTGGTCTCTTCCATTGGAATGATTGAAAATGATTCGTCACCAGTTATGACCCTTTTGAGCAAACCTTGATCGCCATTGACATCATTCAACAATTCTTGAGCGATGCTCATGCGACGTTTTTTTTTGCCAAAATTTTGCAATTTTGGAACGAACTTCGGTGCCACATGCTTCAATTTCAAAATTTTCAAAAAAATTGCATGACATGAGGTAACTGATATGCCGACATCTTCATTTTCTCAACATTTTCATCGGTTGTTGATGTGCTGGGGCGTCCAGGGTGAGCATCGTCATTCACGTCTTCTCGACCTTTTGTGAAAAATCTTCGACCACCCGTGGGTTTGGCTACTTATCGGGCGCGTTCCCAGGTGGTGAATAGGGGAACGGCCAGGGGACTGGATGCCCTGTTCGGGAAGCCAATGTGGCCTTACGGACAGGGTCGCCGAACTCCTGGTCAGTGGCAGAAATAAGTTGGGTGACGGAAACTACAACTCCCCAAAAGTCTTTGCAAAACATGCCACCGTGGACCAGCCTACCCAAGCTAAGGTGTAAGGAATCGTGCTGACAGTTGAATGGCCGCAGGGTGATATGCGGTTACGAACGATACCCTTGGGGAACTGGGCGAAACCTCATTGTAATCAGCCTACCTCTGGTAATGCGGGGCTCTGCCAGAGGTAACCAACTCTTGCCTTGGTACTCGTGGGAACACATATGAATGAAACAAACACAAAAACAGAAACAACAAAAACAAAAACCAATCCCGAGGCTGGATAGCAGTGCTCACTTTAATCTAAGGCGGTGGCTGGGGATGAACAGAAACGTCCTCACCTCGTAATGTAATACAAAAGCCGTAAGCGCATTTGTGGCGCCGAGGCCAAAAGGAGAAAGTGCGAAAGATGCAGGAGTGGCAGCAACTACAAGTGCACTCTCCTCCCCCACTCCACCTCCAACAGCAAGGGCACTCGCTGCCTTGAATAAAGGCAAGGAACCGGCTGCCCCTGCAGGAAAACTCCCTTACTTGTGCACCTCCACGGAGGGAACCTCGAGAAGGTTGAAGAAGTCGCGCAACGACAGTAATGTCGCTGCACCTTCCAAAACCCTCTTGGAGGCTACCATGAGACACCTCAAGGTTGCCAAAGGGAGTGTGCGTTCGGCGAGACTTGGCCTACACCTGCCAATATAAAGGAGATGTCTCCTACTGACCTGTCCACCTTCCTGGAAAGGATAAAATGGACGATGACCTAGGAGGACAACTCCTCGAGAGGATGTACAATGGGTCACATGTGAAAATTGTTCTGGCTTAGAGTACAATCACCGTATGCCACTGTTAACATTACAAATGTTTTCAAGCACTTAATTTTATTTTTTATACAAACTTTGATAAAAATTTTTTGATCCATTTTTTCGATAGCAGAAAATCGCCGAACACGTAAAACATTTAGAACTTTTATGCCTCTCATCAGCAAACTAAACATGCTAGACAGATGAAATTGTGAGCATATATTCGAGACGAGTGTACCAACATTAAAAAAACGCTAATCGAGTGTACGTAGCCCGCGAAATTTGAACATTCACCGTTTTTTGAACAGTCCGCGTATATCAGGTTCGGGTTCTGTCAAACGTTACCGTGAATTCTCGGCAAATTACCTGTTGCCGATAAGTCGCACATAGAGTCTATAAACTAGAAAATATTAGGTTTTCTTAAACATCAAAGATACTTAATAAAGATGCATTTATTTTTTATATTTACTATTTTTTATCAGTTGGTAAGTGTTTGTCATAATTACTTGTATAAAACATTATATTTTATGTAGGTGTGCATATTAAATATCATTTCGTAAACTTGCTTTTCAATACATATCACAAAACCGCAGAAACTTATTCTGCACCTTTATTGTGATTGTTTTACGCATCTGTCATAAAGGGGAGGCATATTTCATGAAAGAGATCACAAACAAATTATGGACCTATTTTTCTGAGTGCACCAAAATCTTTCACATAACAGGAATACTTTAAGGCAGGGGTACGCAAGTAGTTTTAGTTAGGGTCCTAATACTGTGGGAAAATTTTAACGAGTTCCAGAAAAAACCAATTGATGACAATTATTGTATTATTTTGGAGTCAAATCAAATTCTGAATTATAAAACACAAGGCCTAAAATTAATGTGAGAAACTACACCGACGATGTTGAGCCAGTTTTTTTATAGTTTGGTTGTTGGGTGGAACGGCAAATTCGAAGTTTGTCTTTCAGATGGGCGTCCGTTTGTTTGTTTTTCAAAAAATCATCTTTGAAAAAGATGTTTCACATACGAGGACATATTTGGTCCACCATTCCTCAGTGGATACCGTTTTAGACATTTGCAAAGACACATCTTTTTGCAAATTAATTATCTCTTTTTGAAGTGATGTCTTTAACAGATTGAACAACTTGGCAGCCACATCTGTCCATTTTGCTGCTGTATCAGTTTCAAATGGAGATTTAAGAACCAGAGATAGCTTGCCTATCTCTGCGAAGTCTTTTTAAATTGTAGCACATTCGTTCCTAAGATCGCCCAGACATTTTAAACACTGCAATATTTTCTTCGGAGTTCTTTTTATATTCAAGAATTGTCGGAAAATGAGTAAATTCTTGTCTTGCAATATCTTATTCAAAGATGTCCAGCTTGGGACGAAAAGCAGACACCCTATGTATGAGATCACATAATAATTTGATATTTTTTTGTAAATCTTTAGTTTAAACATATTATTTCAATGAATAAAGGTATAATATACCTCATCTACATATCAATTTATACTTGGTATACAACACATAACAATATTTGTTGGTCCGAGATTTTCAATATCGAGTTCTAGCTTGTTTGACTTATGCTAGCTATGACCCCCTTACATGGAGGAGCAACTTTTCTGGATAATTCACAGTTCTATATATTTATGTATCATTCGAAAATATCATGTATATATTTTACTTGATACATTTATGTTATTCGTAAACAAATCAAAGAGTGATGTTATTTCGAATTAATAATTAATTAGTGAGAAATGAACCTATTTAACTTGAATCTAGTCAATAATACACCTTGGTCAAAGACGAAACGGACTGGTTTAAGTTTGATGATAGTCGTGTCACTAAGTGTTCTGACGATGTATTGAATTTATTGGAGCTTCCAGAGCAGTGGTTCGCGGACCACTGGCGGTCCCTGGAAGCATCCAAGTGGTCCACGGAGCCATCCTAATAAATATGTTAGATGAGTCGACACGATACAATGTGACCCGTCGCTAAAATGTTAGAAGAGTTACTATTTTCTCAAGAACTTGAAACGACGTCGCAAGGTGCAGATGTTATGGATGCAATAAGTCAATATATGGAAAAACATGGACCTATGTGGGAACGACTTTCGGGGTTTTGTACGGACGGTGCTACTGCTATGCTTGGTTCTCGCATTGGTCTTGCAGAATTGATAATAACCAAAAATCCGTTTACAATTATGACGCACTGCGTTATTCATCGTCAAGCACTAGCTGCCAAAACACTTCCAGAATGCTTTGCTTTGACGATGAAAATAGCTATAAAAGTAATTAATTTCATTAAAAAGAATGCACTTAATACTCGTCTCTTCAAACAATTGTGTTCTGATATGAACTCTTGAACATGAAACTTTGCTTTTCCACATGGAAATGCCTTAGCTTTCCAAAGGAAACATGTTATTGAGGTTGTACGAACTAAGAGAGGAAGTAAAAATATTTTAACTAACAAGAAAAACAAAAACTTTCTTTCCCAAAAATTAATCACTCCTAAAAAATATAACCCCTTCAATATAAAAACAAAGAGTTGTTGGATCAGTTCTGCGAGTCCAAATTTCAAATATATTTTGCTTATTTGGTCGATTTTTTACGCAACTGAATAAATGAAACATTCTACTGCAAGGGTCGGGGAATTTGAAGTTGCAAGGCATGAGCAATATTTTTGCTTATGATGATAAAATCAGTGCGGTTATCACTAAAATCGAGCTATGGACCAACAAGGTCGAAAGTAATAACTTTTATGTGTTTGATAAGCTCAATCAAATTATTGATGGACAAAGTGCTGAAATTAAAGGAGAAATACAAAAGAACATATTACATTTAAAAAACTTTTAAAAAATGATTTTAACGCTATTTTCTCGACCGCGAAGACAAAAGTACTCAAAAACTGATCCGCAATCCATTTATTATAAACGTTTCTGAGGTGCCTGATGAAGTTCAAGAAGACGTAATTGATATGCTACACGACAGCAACTTAAAAGATACATTTGATTCAGGAATTAATCTTGAAGAATTTTGGAGCCAAAAAGCAGTTTCTTTACAACTTCGAGACATTGCTATTCGTTACCTAACTTTATTTTCTTCGATATATCTGTTTTCAGCGCTTCTGATTATTAAAAACAAGCACCGAAATCGGTTGGATGCCACTGCTGTAAGTTTAAGTAACACTGAAACAAGGATTCAGAATTTAGTGAAGAGTATGCAATCACAAAAATCGCATTAATTTATAATGCAATTTTTGTTACAGTTACAGATTTCACCTAATGATTAAAGGACATTAAATAATTTTATTTATAGATGAATCTGAATAAACATTCCATTTATTTACTATACTGTACTGTATTTATTTGTAGTTATCGTAGGGTACTTTATTATATTAACTACAAACTAATTAACCAACTTGGTGCTCCACGGCCTGACAGAAATTTTGTCAAATGGTCCCGCATGACTATAAGGTTCAGAACCACTGCTCTAGAGACACCGTACATTTTATTTTATGGAAGCGAGGACATTGGCAGATCAAGATCCTCAGATGATGTGATGCTGCAGGTTTTTCCAAGTTTTCCTGAAGCTGAAAAAGAAAATGCGCTACTGGATTCAATGAAGACGCCCCGTAGCTCCTATTAATTTTTATTATTGTTTTATAATTTCTTCATTTGTATTTTAGAAGTGTTATTACATCATCTGCTACTCATCATTATATTATTTACACTAAATACTCGGTTATAAATATTTTATGAACTTACTTTTTAATAGTGAAAGGTTGGTTGGGTAACAGAATCAATTTTTTCTTAAAATAACAATTGTTTTTTCAACGTTTCGAATTTAATTAAAGTCTTTTTCAGGGCTCGAAAAGTAGTTTCTTCGTGTTAATATTACTATTTTGAAAAGCATTAGACATATTAGATACATTAAAAAAAATAAGAACATTGCTTTTTTCAAGTCGTTCTGAAGAAGAATTCAATTAAATTCGAAACGTTGGCAAAAACTTTGTTTGTTTGTTTTTTTTTTTAGTTATTGATCCTGTTACCTAACCAACCTTTTTCCAGAAAAAAAAGCATTATTGGATCACTTAACTAGTTAACTTACTCTTTGTTTTAAGAATCTACCCGTCATAAGTTAGGAGATTAGTCACTGTGACTCACCAATCGTATGATTTAGGAATGTAGGCTTTTACGGCTGGGGTCAATGTGTTGCTTGGTTTTGCCGTGGAACCAACCATGGCAAAACCCGGAAACCAACCAAAACAATCATACGATTTTCTTCAATTATTTCTCTTTATGTTGGTTCTGAAGGTGACAAGCACTTCAGCGGGTTAGTTCGGCGGTTTCCCTATAGTATTTGTATTTTCTCTTGCCCCGGATTTGAAAATAAGTAATGTAAATATTTATGATTTGGAAATATGCTCCACTAATAATAAAAATTAAAAAATAAGGTGAGGGATGTAGTTATAGAATATTACATTATTCAGTGATTTGTATACTTTTGAAAATGTTGATTTTTGATATCAATGGGTTAAATTTGAGAAAGGTTTATTTCCATATGAACCGTGCTGTAATGATTTTTATGTATTGAACAATTCTCCATTCTCCAAAATACTGTTGTTCCTTCACAGCATAGGATTATTTTTCACTGATTTCCCAATTTCTCTTGAATCAACATTCCGATTGTTATCGGTATTTATCATATATTGTTGATACTACTTTTTAATAATTGTTTATGGAGTGCCCCAAAACCTATTTCAATGTAATATTTTTTTCAGTATGGACGGAAGGATATAGAATCAGCTCAGAAATATAAAACTTTAGAAACACCCGATGAGGATGATGAAGGCTACAGCGAAGAAATTACATCACCCGAAAAAAATAACGATCCTTCGCTAACTTCTTCTCCAAATGGTATATCCAATGGAGGCAATACCCTAATCAGCAGGGACGATAAACTCGTTTTTAAACCAGAACCTCCTACTCAACAGCACAAAGAAGAGGACAAATTATCTGATGAAGAACTGAAGGAAACAAATAAGGTAGGAATAATTGAAGCAATAACTGAAATAATTTGATTGATAGAAAACGCATGTTTAAATTTCTTGGCAAGTAATGCAAATCATACAATGAGACATGTTTGGTACAAGAGTTTCTATAGTGTTGTAAATCATGCCCTAATAAACCAATTGTGACGTAGCTAAGAGCGCGCGAATGTACTATGTTCGCTGTCGCTCTAGATGTAGCGAGAATAATGCTACCCACTTCGATGGAATTCCGGCGAATTTTCTACTGCATTTGATTACAATATATAAACGCTAGCCATGAGCATATCGACACAGTCAAGTGGAAGTTACAGTGGGAGTACTAGATCGCTTCGCCATTTAGTAAGACAATAGACATTTGAATAATAGTTGAAGTTTTTGTTGAAGTGTTTGTTGTATTTGAAGTGAAATGAAGTTAAGTTTGATTATTCAATGTAGTCAATTATTGGTCAACTCACGGGGAAAACGTAACAATACTTTTGTTTGTTTAAAGGTGATGTAAAATTACTTGAAATCCCTCAAAAAAATCAATACAATTGAAAAATAAAAATTACTAGCTGCAAATAACAATTCATTGAGCAAAAAAAACGGAAATGAAATTACAGTGAAATAAAATATAAGCAAAAAAATTTTAAATCGAACTGTTGAACAAAAAACAAAGAAAATAAAAATTAAGATATTTCAAGCCAAATTCTTCACGACGTTTCGATTGTTAGTATCAAGAATCGCCTTCGGGTGATGACTATACTTTTGATAAGATTTTTATTTGTATGATGATTTCTTTGAGTATTGAGTAAGAGCAATACATAATGCCAATTACAAAAATATGTTGTTTCGAAATAGGTTTCGCAGTTATTGAACTTTTGGAATAAGTTACGAAAAGTTTTATTGCGTTTCGAATGTGAGGAAGCTGCCAAAAAAATTTTAACAGATCAGACCTTTTTTGGAGTATCGTTCTCATGTATGGAGCTCCGCCCCTAAGCATATGGTTTTTCCAAATGGATTTAATCTCCATCGATTCAAATTCAATGTGAATCGCTACTTTTGCACAGGCATCGCTCTTAGAGCGCCTTAAGGATTTTCCTGTGGTGCTTGTGTTTTGTCCTTAAAAAAATTTACTCACAAACATGAAACTTTTTTTTCTGCTGCTACTGAGAGCTATGTGACTTCTCCAACTTTTCAAAGAAACATTTGAAACTTTAGGACTGAGGGCGGTTTTCCTCATCTTTTCATGGCACCTATTAGAATAATGTTGTTCCTGGTACCAGTGTGTGAATCTATAGGTGTCAGATGTCTGTTATTTTTCTAGGCATAATTTGAGTTGTATATAAATTGCTCACCTATTGTGACGCAGTGCTCATATTTGCATAAACGACTATACCCTGCCTGGTTCGTTAATAACAGTCAGTTTTTTTATCTTAGGCCACCTAGCGAAAAAAAAGTTATTTTGGTTTTATTCACCACTAATTAGGTAGGTCGAAAGTGATAGGGTCTGTTGGACCGTCCACTGCAACCCGCGAGGATTTATTTTGACTCACCCCTATTTTAACTTGACCAAATAAATCCAGCTTCTTGACGAAACTGAATAATTCGTTTGTTGAGAAATCTTTTATCAACTGCAAGGAACTAAACGCAATCTCCTAATCCTCTCGGGTAATCTGTAACCATCTGGGCTGGAATGTGCAGCTCTAGATATTCGATCCGTCAACTATCTACTGAAATATCTTCCGTGGCCGCCATAATGGCATACTGAAGAGTTTCCAATTGACTAGTCGGTACTGAGAATGTCGGATATTCAAGGTGTAAGAATTCCACCTTAAGGACCGCAGCAGCCTTCTCATAGGAAACCATCAGTAAGTTAGCTACACTTGATTATACATTAGATTCAGACATACAGGACGTTTTCGTCTTTAGATAGAGTGGATCATTGTTTGAGCTTAAGCGCTTGCTTCTGCTGCTCAAGAATCGTTTAGGAGAACTCTTACCTCCACAGGCTACACTCCTTTCTGCAGGGCACCACTAAGTAGGTTAGGTTAGGTCCAAAGTGAGTGGGTCTATTCGATCCTCCACTGCAAGGGTTTATTGTGGCTCAAACCTATTCACACTCGACCAAATAATCCCAGCTACTTGACAAAGCCGATTAGTTTGTATAGTGAGTGGTCTTTCAGGTCAGATGGTAAGAGTACGGCTCTGCCGAACTCTAAAAACCTGATTCGGTCCGCAACGGGGCAGACATAAAGTAGTTGCTCTGCTGTTTCATCGTTTTCCAAAAAACGCGGCACACACTGTCTTCCGACAATCAGAGTCTCTGCATATGATGATTCGATGATTCAATTGACAGTGACCTGTAAGAAGGCCTGTTAGATATCGTAGTTCATTCCTACTATAGTCCAACAACGGTGAATAAACGCCTTGGAGTGAGCCAAACCTGGAAGAATCTGCCAAAAGTCTCTAAATCTTACCATACAGGTGACCAAAATAAAACTGTATTTCAATTTACACAATATATACCCTTCTCAAAACACCAACTAACTAGTTTCAGACTATCTCATATCTGTTCAAGGTTTAGAAAGAATATCTTCAACCCCAGTGAAGTCCAATTCAGAAAGATGGATTTTCTACAGCTAGATCATTTGTCTCCAATATAGTCTATTTTTTCTCTCTTCGTCCTAGTGTGCCTAATGTTTTTGACTGTAGGACAGTATCCCTTTGTTTAAAAGTAAAACAAGAATATGATATGCGGTTGATACATTCAAATAAATGACAAATTGAAAAATAACAATATGTTCTGACAACAAATCTGAATGCATATGGAGCATCCTCAGTGAAATTAAAAGCAAAGTGAAGAATTTTGTTTACAACATAAATGGGGATACTCAAAATATCGTAGATGATTATGATAACTATCTGACATCAACAATCCCAGCTTTAACATCACAATTTAGTAATATTCCACTTCAATGTAATGTTACAATCAATACCAAAGGAAAAAAATCACCTACACTGATATTTTAATGACAGCAAGTAAAATGAAGAATAAATGTATTCAGCTTATGCCATTACAAAAGTTGCACTAGTTATTTGAGATATTTTATCATATTTGCTATTCATTTACATATGGAATATTTCCAATACAATTAAACTCGGCTATTGTGAAACCATTGCGAAAAAATTGATTCTCTTGAAATTTATAGTCTCATTAATGTTTTACCTATCTTCTTAAGTGCAATCAACATGATTGTCTAATCAAAAAATCTCTAATAACTGCAATTTCAATTTACTATGAACATTATAAACTTGGAACAATTAAAAAAACACTCCTTCCACACTAGGACAAAATTGTTGTCTCTTGACACGTTGGATATTTGGACAACCATGAGGGTCGCTATTTTGATTATTTTCAAAACAATGGAACAGTCATTGTAGATTTTTTGTTTGGAAAATCATGTTGATCAGCACTGTGTTGTTAATTACAATTTTTTTTTAGTATTTATGAACACGATTGTGAAATGAAGTTGATCATGTAATGAACACTGTCTTGTGGAAAATAGAAAACATTGTGAATAACACTTACTATTCTAAAATTTCTTTAGATGTGAATTACTTATTTAGAATATTGGTTGAAAGATTCTTAATATTCATGAAGGAAAATATTTACACATACAAATTTTTCCATATTCATATTACATTCAAATTAGTTGAATTGTCGTGTACTGAAGATTATTCACCTTTAAAGACATCAACAAGTCCAGGCTCCATTGCTAACAACTATAATGCAAAATTATCATTGTTATAGTTAATCATTGTTTTTTTTTCAAAATAATTGTTATTCATGAATTGCATAATTATTTGTTTACTGCATCAGAAATAGTCCATTTGCTATTAATATTTCATTTATGCTTCATTAATTGAAAAATACAGTTGTTTCATAAAAAAAAATTAAATGATTGTTTTTATATTCATCAAGAAATGCGATTGTAACTTTTGCGTCTTATCTAGTTTGAACTATTTTTTTCCGATGAAAGTTACATTGAAAGAGTTTGAAAGTTGCGGAATACATGTATACAGTTCAATTTTTAGTCCAGACAAAATAGATGGAAAAAGGGCTGTGTTTGCAAAAATTCCCTACAAGCTAATTTTTTTACAGATCATAAATACTTCATTATAAAATTGAATCTCAAATGTCCCCATCTTTTCTACTTGTGTGCCTAAATTTGAACTATATGAAAGTTACAATAAATTTCCTGTATGGTGTAATAGAGAAATTTAAACATTAGTTGTGGAGAAGGAAAATCTTAAAAAAATAAAAAATATTTCTGAATATCATGCTAAAAAGTATCTAGAGGTGAGAAGGAAATTAAAGTCACTTTCGAAACAAGAACATAA
>WOGP01003791.1:0-14755 GCA_015342065.1 Leptinotarsa undecemlineata | reverse complement strand
AAAACTTGTTTCACGATAGAGTGTTTGCATTTATTACAATTATTGAGAGAAGTGTTCGACTGAACGTCCGTCTCGCCCGCCATATTGAAAACAGCAAAAACATTTTTAAATCAGCCATCGCCGCCGCATCAACGCCCCGATCTTCAATGTGCCCTTTATTGCCCTCATATAGGTCTCCAGCACCCACAAGGGGGCGTTATATCGCCCACTTTGAGAAATACTACTTATATCATGATTATTTCAATAGATATTTCAAGGGTTTTGATCATAAAAGCGGAGCCTGGGGTTCTAAGACCGATTTTTTCTCATAACCCTTATTTCGTTTTTCATTTCCTTATTCAAACATGTGTATCGAAAAAAAAATTATATATCTGATTTTCACTACATATTCTGTGAAAAAATTATATCCTAAATAGACAAATTATAAAAAAAAGAAAAATTCTGGAATTAAAATGAATTTTTCATTTCATCATTTCTCATCTTGATTAACGTGTAAAAAACTATTCATCTATAATGATGCGTGAAAGTTAAACAGTTCTGAATTCAACTTTATGAAATTTGCTTGAAAATTTTGGGTTATAAATTCAAAATGAATACTGCTTTCACACACCAGATCTGCAACACTATTCCTGATATGCCTTTCACAATCAAGTTAGACCCATCAGGAGACAAGAGTTTAGTTGGTCTTCTAATGACGCCATGTCAAGAATTTTTTGTTACAGTTCTCACCTTAAATTGAAGATCACCAATTAGAAATTCTGAGAGTTCGTTTTCTTCGAAAGCTTCCTCAAAATTTACTACAAAATTAGGTCGAAATCTTTGAATTGTGGATTTGAGGCTTTCGTTCAGGTTGCCTTCTGAAACGTGCCTACGCAACCATTCAACACTCTTGGAATTCAACATCAAATATTGTGCTTTATTAGCAAATGAAAGCTGAGTAGATGAATCTGAAAATGAAAACATTTTGATTTATGAATATTTGACGATGTATCGAAAGAGAAGGTCGACGTACAGAACGCTTTGATAATTTTCATCATAAGCTAAAACAGCTGTACAGTAGCCTAAGTAGCTTTGTGTGATAGTTTTGGTATGTTTTAGAATCTGTGCTATTTGAGGCATTGAGATTTAAAATAGAAAGTTTGTACTTCATTTCAGATTTAATTTCATATGTATATAATTATAAGCAAAATAATTACTGATTGAAACATAACAATAATTATAATAATAATGATAACAGGTCTGTAATTCTTAGGAATCGACAAATATCCGCTTTTGGGGATAAGAACGGTCCGCCCCTCGACAAACCAATCCGGAATCGGCTGCTCTCCATCCAGCCATGAGTTGAAAACTCTGGCCAGATGGCGGTGGGTACTTGGTAGTTTTTTCCATCAATTATTATTATTATTATTAAATATCTCTAATTACGAAAAAAATTGAAATGGTCAGGTTATTTGGTGATGGTGCTCGAAGTAGCAGACAAATTGCTCAATAATTCAACAACTCTTTACTCAAACCGGAAGCGTATTCAAAATCGTCTAGCTATTGTCAACCCACATCGAAATGGTAGGTACCATGATGATAATAATGTCTTAGCTTCAATTCATGCCAATTCCTAAATCAGTTTGTGTGAAAGGTCTGAGCAATTAAATTTGAGTAGAGAAGAAATCAGAAGATGTATTGTTCGTCATAAAATTAAACCTTGTAAACCAAAGTTCTTGTACACATTGAAATAAGGTGACGAATATAAACGAGTATATTACTGCTATTGTGCCCATAGAAATATTTTGAACGATATAAGATACATTTTGTTCTTTGATGCAGCTACGTCCACTACTAATGAAGAAGTATCTGCTCAAAATTGCAGATATTGGTCTATCCAAAATGCCGACTGGGTTATAAACTGTAAGGAGCAATACTCTCAAGAAATTAACGTATGGTGTGGTATTTTAGGCGACAGAATGATTGGAGCGTTTTATTTTTAGTAATACCATTAACGCTGAACGACTACTTGATTATTCTGATAATGAATTATGAAAAATAATTGAAAATCTACCCCTCGATGTGCGACAGGAAATGTACTTTTAGTCAGATGGAGCGTCCGTTCTTGCATGGATCAAGAGTGGTTAAACTAACATTCTCCATTACTTTGAATTAGTAGAAATAGTCCATATGAACAATGACCTTCTCGCTCTCCTGACATAACTCTAATAGAATTTTCCTTCTGGGGAACTATCAAAAATAGAATTTAGAATCTAGGGCACGGAATCGACAAGAGCTTTGTGGGAGAATACGCCAAGCCTGCCGTGAAATGATTATTCCAGAAATTAGGAGACTAGCCAATAATGATTGAAAAATAATTGAAAAATGTATCAGAATGGAGGGCGGGCCAATTGAGAGAAACAATATTCGGAACTAACTTCCCTTATTAGTGCTCATTTTATTTCCTGTTGCTTCATTAATTGTCATTATATTTCGACCGATGTCTCTGTGGATTTTTAGTAACTAATAATTTTTTTCGTAATGAATATTAGGTTTTTTATTATTATCATAAAAGTATAACGAATTCATTATTTTCATAGCTTCTTATTCAGAACCATTAATTGAAAGTCGGACTTGAATATGAAAATTATAAAAAAAAATCAAAATTAAAATTTTGCGTAGAAATTTGGTATGTGAAGCCGAACTCTATTTCTAAGCAATTTTTTCGAATAATATATTTCGGTATTAATATATTTGTGAAATTATGAAAGAACGATAAAAATAAAAACAACAATAAAAATTAATTGGCGCTCCGAGGCGAATTCATTGATTCCAGTGGCGCATTTGCTTTTTCATCTGCAGAAAAATCCGGAAAAACTTGCAGCACCACATATCTGAAGATCTTGATCTGCTAATGTCCTCTCTCTCATAAAATAAAATGAATGGTGTCTCCAGAGACTCAATGCCAAGCAAAATATCGAGAATTTGCCATTTTCACAGGATCGCAGTATAAGCTGGATTTAAGATGTCACTTGGGCTACTTAGCCCTTTGCGAAAGGAAATCGTTTCGGTCGTTGACGTATGGGCTTGGCATCGCCAGTATCGACCAGATGTTGAACTAAATCCGTTCGACAAATGATTTTGCCCGTCACAAACATATCGTTCTTTTCCTCAACGAATCTGGTGGTCTTGCAAAGTTCTTCTCCCAACAGAGGGCTCCACGTCTCTCTGAAAGAGTAGATGAATTCCTTTGCGGGTTGTTGAGCAAGCTGTAGAGGGACTTCTTTCTCGATTTTGATAATTGTCACAATCGGTTCATAGGTGCCAATTACGTGCCCTTCCTTGAGAGTCACCCTGTTATTAATTGGGTTGACAATTCTTAGAAGGATGGTTTGATTGTTACCAATCACGAGAGATCTGGCCATGAAAATTCCTGCTTCAGAACCGTTGGATGACTCTATCAATGCTTTGCCCAAGCCGCCAGATCTAGCAACCTCCGCTTGACTGATTTTCTTGGAAGATTCTGGAATCTTCGCTGTCATGACGCTGAGTGGGCACATCGAGCAGAATTTTCTCATTTCCAACTTTTGAAAGTTTGTTCCTTATGTCCACCACAAATCTGTAGAGAAACATGATGTCAAGTCCCAAAATGAATTCATTGACGATTTTGGCCACTAATACCTTCCTTCCTATTTCGTGATTTCTAAATCTAAATCTCACTTCAACTTCTCTGTTAGTGGCCATTCTATCTCCAGTGGTTGCTTCCAGAACAAAAAAACTAACAAATTTTTCGAACTGCTTATGTTGGAAATGTCGGCTTTCATTACTGACATTATTGCTCTAGTATCGACGGTGAAGAGGCACTGGTAATTATTCAGAAATCCGTCGATAACTAGGCTGTTCTTGTTACGTTCCATCGTGGAAAATGAATACTCTGGGGCTTGGGATGCAGCATCAACATTGGTCGAATTTATTTTTTCTGAACCCTTATGTTCTCGTTGGGGTGATCCCGAACGCCAGTTTCTTGTTTCCTCGGATTCTGAACGTGATAGACAGTTTCGTATTTGGGTCAACCTCTTACCTTGAGTGCGTTCTCATCCATCACATATTTCTCAAGGATATTATCACTTGAACTTCATTCAATTTCTCATGGCGTGCCATCCTCAGCGACAGCTGCAGCTTCGTGTCATGAACCCCGCCGATAAAACTATGTACATTAATTCAGTGAGTGAAGTTATTGGGTGCATCTGGATAGACAAGTGTTACCAATCTTTTGATTTCAACAGAAAACTCCTGCAGACTCTCGGATGGACCTTGAGTTCTCACCGTCAGTTGGGCTTGGTAGACTTACTGAAGGTGCTCACTACCGTAGCTGACCTCCATAGCTGATACGACTGTTTCATAATCCTTCTGCTTATTCACTGAAATATTTTGCAAAACTTTGGAGGCCTTTCCTCGTAGTGCCAGTATAATCCTCCTCATTTTTCCACCCATTATTTTCCGCAGCGGCCTCAAATTGTCTGCGATAAATTGATCGTGAAGATTCGCCATCGTTGGAATTTTGATAGAACTGCTGCCAGAAGGGAGAGATGTCGTTTCTTATTTGCATTCCTCCATAGCGATCCTCTTCGTCTTCCGTGATTCTTTCCAAAGTTCCCCGGAAACCTCTCAAAATTTTTTTTTGACTCTTACATGTTTCTCTTCAAATTTTCTTTCAATCCCTTCAAGCTTCCCATCGACTACTACTTCAATTTCCCGCTTTGTTTTCTGAAATACTTTTCCAAATTCTCCCTGAATAGATTCGTGTACTCACTCACTTAAGAAGATTTTAATTATTTTTTAAATAAATGAAGGTACACTAGATTGTCTCTTTCTTGGTTTTCCTGAATATTCAGCAGTAATTCACGGTCTCCATGAAGGCGTGATCGTTCTTCCTCCCTCGTTTGTTCATATTTCTCTCTTCTGCGTTCATTTTCCTCTCTTTTGTATTCATCTTCCTCTTCTCTGAGTTCGTCTTTTGTCAGACCTACAGGCCAAGCCTTACATATATTCTCAAGTTTTTGCATCCCGTCTAATCAACAGTCCTTGGTTTCACCATAAAACAAGAATATTTTCAGTCAATTCTACCTGCGATGTCGAACGTTACATTTTCCCTGTGGGTTTGACAACTGATTTCATCAGTTTTATTCACTTAGTACAGTAGATTCAGCATTTGTGGTTCAGCCTGGCACCATTGACGGGATCAATGTGTTTGTTCAATGATTCGTTTATGCAAGTTCTGTTTGTACAGTACACTATTTTACCAACTGGAAAAATATATGACATACATATACAATCTAAAAACAGGAGAGTCACGCTCGCTCATGATCTTCCTATCAGTTGAACCAACAAATCCGGTACTAATCCTTATGACATGAATATCCTTTCATTCATTCGAATGTGTATATGGGAAGCGAGTGAGTGGTGAGAGCCCTTCAGACCGACAACCGGAGAAGGGCACTCGTATGAAAAGCCAACCTACTTCATTATATTTCAACTAGGGCTACGATGAAAGGGTTTTTTGTTTGAAAAAAAATGGTTCATCAAAATTTCAAATTTGTAATACTATTTCTCCACTGAAATTGATGCTGGGACTGTGATTACTTAAGATTTCTTAGTTCAAAAGACGTTACACGGTGATGCAGAGGGAATATATTGAAATGAAGTTTTGTTTGTATGGAGATAATTTCAGGTTTAAATGTTTGAAAAATCTGAATCACTTGGAGAAATGGTAAATCGACAATTTTTTTCACAAGATTATTGGTTACAACAAACACAACTAAACTTAGTTTATCTTTGATATTTGTGGACTGAGTTTTGCCGATCCAATAGACGGTGTCTTAAATTAAAAAAAAATGTTTCAATGGAAAATATAATTCTTCCTTCCTTATGTTCAACAATATTCAAGTAGAGCCATATAGGACATATGATGCAGTTGCTTATTTGTAATATATGGTAAGAGAGAGGACAATCATATCGAAATCTTCCAGGATACTAATGAATGTTATACTGTACCAGATTCACTAAAGCCATTCTATGACATGCGATTCGATTGAGGGTACTGATGATACAGTCTTTCAACAAAAAAGTCAAGCATTACCTTCCTAACCGTCATCAAAAATATGACATAATATTTTGTTAATTATTATCTCATAAAAGTCCAACTTTTTCTGAAAAGTCTGACATATCTGAATGTACTGGGTACGTTCAGAAATTAATGTACTCAGTACGTACATATTAAAAGTCAATTTCAGGTCTTGACGTTCAGGGATTATTCAAGTACGTTTCAAGTAGGTACACACAATATACATGACATTTTTTAATACTATAAATAATTGGATATATATGATATTTTCATATCTCTTCTTACTTTACTCTCTCTAGCACTCGAAATAAGTACGACGAGAATAAAGTACAGCATTTCTTATTGAATGCCCACATTTGCCTGTTCATCACTTGGTGAAGTCATAGACAAGGGTTCAAACACAACCGAATATTATGTTTTCATTCGTTTCTCAGTGGCGGGGACAGAGATCACAGTGGCGGTGTGCGTTAAAAATTTAAAATACGAAAATGATGTGCAAATTGTTGTTTGCTGTTGAGTACTTTGTGATTCAAAAAATGAAGCTTTGTGAATAAACATGAAATTTCAATTTTTTATCAGAATAGGTTTGTGAAATTAGTATATTTGATGCATTTTATACTTGGCAATACGTCTAGAATAGCTATTTATAAAGAGTTATGAAAAGTTTAATTTTGTGTAAGGAGCGCGAGTAGCGCAAGTTACAAAAATGAAATCCTATCGTGTTACATACAAGATTTTTTTTAAATTTCATTAAAGCATTGTTTCCATTATTTTACAATGATAAAGTATCGAATCTAAAAATTTTTTCACTAATCAAGGATACTATTCATCAGATAGCTTGTCACTTCGGTGTCCTCTATACATTCATTTTGCTCCATTCACTTTGAGTGATTTCATAGAGGCAGAAGAGATAGATTAATGACTAATCACAGTTCTGAATGGACATTTGTTCTTGTGTTGTGTGATTTCCTACTGGAAAAGTATGATAAAATCACTGAACTGAGACAAGAATTAGCGAATGATATAAAAATATAGATATAAAAGGCACATTCGGTAATCATTTACAAAAAATAAAACATGCCGTGATTGTTTACGAGAAGTGAAGAGTTTTGTTTTCGTAAATTTCATAAATATATTTTTTATATCATTCGGTAATTCTGAGCAACGTTCAACCATTTTTCTTTACTTTACAACTTGGAAATCTCTCAAAGATTAGATCCAGTAATTTTTTTTCATTTCGCAAAATCACTGGAAACGAGTTGAATACATTTCTAGAAGACGTCAAATCGACAAGTTATGTGACATACATAATTGATTAGTGGAATGAACTGTGACTAATACTTAAGAGAGTTTCATTGAAAACAATGAAATATAATGTTGAATGAGAAAAAAGTTAAATAAATCACATTTCTATGACACATATATTTTATTTTTATGAAATACAATAAACTATAACACTAAAAATATAAAATGAAAGTGAAACAATCTTTAAAGATGGAACATCAATATTTTGGGAAACTTATTCATTATCAATTTCAATAGAAATAAAATAGCAGATGGAAAAAGTGAAGATCGACTTTATTCATGTGAAGTTGACGAATGGAAAATAAAAATGTGATACTAACTTTCTGAACAAAAGAGTGGAGTTCAACTTATACGAAGAATAAATTATAATAACATATATTCGTCAAGATATAAAAATGATCTAATTGATTGAACGAGATTGGATGGTGTGAAAGTTGAAACTTGTTATAGAGACCAATTACCCTAACATCAAACTGATATTATTTGCACTAGACGCGCGTTTCGCTAACAGCGATGTTGCCAAACCCTTCTCTGTTCTAATATGGGTTCAGTTTTTATTAGATGGCTGCACTTGACAAGTGAAAGTTCATTGAATAAGGAAAACACGTTTTATAAATTAGTCAAACATTATTTTATATTTTATTTTGTGGAGAAGTTGACTATATTTAATCGTACAATGTCGCTAACGTCAATATTTTGAAATTCGCCGAAGAAATAAAAAGTTAAAAACATATTTGTGTAAATAAATGGAAAAAATGAGTTAGCGACATTCTTCGTTACATTATAGATAATTTCCCCCTTTACATATTTTTTATGTAACATCTCATTTCTGCACGGAGTGTTTTCGCGAATTTCAATATGGCGCTGCCACTCCATAGGGCTTTTGAGTAATTCAATGATTTAGAAACCAGGACTTCTGATCTATCTGACATTCAACACTGGTCTTGTCATTTTTAATAACAAGTAACATACTCAAGTTGGTTACTTGAATATTAAAATTGACAAAAGGCAAGAGTTTGGTTCCAGATAAATAGATGTATAAAAAGTTATTGGGGTTCATGCCCGATGTTGTAGGTTGGTGAAACTGGAAGAACATTTGAGCACGCATACAAAAATAGAAAGTTACAGGAATGGAGAAATAAAATTCGAAGTATGCTGCTCACCTCCATACAGAGGGACATGAGTTCAATCATGAATTCAAAACTCTCCATTCCAAGAAGAAATAATTGACATTGGACCTTCTGTAAAATATTGAAATCACATCTGCTGGACTGATTCATGGCCGATGAGAAGCCCCTCCCTCAAGATGTGCAGTAGATGTGTAGACATTTATTACCAGTCTATTATATTATTCGAGCTGTACTACGTAAAAGAGCAAACAAATGTTTTTATTCGTTTTTTCTTAATATATTCTGTGTCAAAAACCCACCCAAACTTTACGCAGATACGATTTCTCCCACCGGTCATGACTCAGTGCGGTAGGTGTACTGGGTATAATCATTTCAAATGTCTAATGAAAGTTAGAATCGAATAAATAGCTCCCCATTACTTGGTATTTTCTTACCAAATAATCATGATTTGTTGGCATAGGATAATATATATGTAATATTTATTTATTTGATAACTTGTTTTTCACCTTATTTCATTTATTGAATAAATATTTTTACCTCTATGCATCTGCTTTCACATAGTAATGATTTTAGAATAAGAAATGTGTCAATCCAAAAGTAGTTTATCAATTCCTGTTTGACGGAGCCATTATCCAGTGCTTTTCTTTAATGCCCCCCCTTTTATTTTTCGAACGGGTTAACTCAATAAATCGAAATTTCAATTGATGAAATTAATGCATGAATACTTTATTTTGACGTGAAATTAACTGATGAAACTTTCAAGATGGCGACTGGGTGCCATCTCGGAAAAAAAAAATTAAATAGAAAAGGGGGTCTAGTAATATATCTTTTTGAAACTCCTGACAAATGCTTCACAACCCGAGAATATGATGTTAATATCTTCAACTACTAAAAAATGGCGGAACTTTAAATAATTGCCTGTATACATTGACATTTAACTACATAACATGAGGTAATAAGCTTGGGGTCAGTTCAGAAGATGCTCGAAATGGTTGCCTTGAACTTTTTGACACATGAACAGCCTATATTTCACGCCGAACATTTTCGAACACAATAACGTCAATATCTCTATTATTATTTTCTGCCGTATATCCAATATTGAAGCAGGTTCAGTTCACCTATTGTTTCAAAAAGCCCCATTGAAAGTCCAAATGTGTCTAGCCTGGCGAGCGGGCTGGCCATTCTGTAGGACTTCGACAGCCAATCCAACGACTAGGAAAAGTAGTATCCAAATAGTTTCTTACTTGTCTGGAGTAATTCGGTGATGCTCCATTTTATTGGAATACAATATCCATATCGAATTAATTAGGATTCGCTTCGACGATTTCAGTGATGAGTATTTTCCAGTATATTCAAATATAGTTTCTCTGTTGAATTTTGGTTGAATTTTGATCAATAAATAGAGGTCCCACAATAAGGTGTCCCAATATTTCTGCGCAAACGTTAATTTTTTCTGGATATTAGGTATGTGTTTAACGGAAAACGTGAGGGTTGGTGTTACTCCAATAAAGGCAATTTAGTCTGTGAAACATGTACATTTGTCACTGAAACAAATATTCTGGAGATAGGTAGGATGCCTTGCAATGGTTTCCGCCATGATTTCGCAGAATTTTGTTCTTCGATGAGGGTCATCTTCAGTTAATCGGTAAACCATTTTGATTTTGTATGGATGATACTTATTTCTCTTCAAAAGTCTCCACACAGTAGAACGAGACACCTCACAAACACTCACAATTATTTGCACTGCTGTCCTTCCGAAATGGACGGATGACCTAGTGGCTTTTTTATGTACACTATCGGTAGTTGTGAATTAGGATACAAGTTTCCTCAAATGTTTTTTACAGATAGGACGATTCGGAAAACATTCTTTCGGTCTCTTGAAAGTTACGCGTCGCACCGTTACGTTACAAGTTTTCGTTCTCTTGGACGAGAATTGATCATTTTAGAGATTGTTGGCATGGAAACTTCCTACTAATACAACCGAAAACTAAATAAGAATATTCCAACTGAACAATAATGTTCATTGTCGTACTAACATTTTTTGTCGTTTTTATGAACCAATAATTTACAATAATAATATATAAACAATAACTTAAGAAACCTTATCGGGTTGTTGGAATTACCATATGGTAGATAAAAAGGAATATATCTACAAATATCGATATTGATGTGTTTGTTTTCAGGAAATTATCGAATGTTCAGCCATTTTGTAGTAAGTAAAGATATTGACTTCATATTCTACGGTTGTGAAGCATTCATCAGGAGTTTCTAAACGATGTGTCACAAGACCCCCTTTCCATTAAATTTTTTCCCAGATGGCGCCCACTCGCCATCTTGAAAGTTTCATCTGTCAATTTCACTTCTAAATAAAGTATTTATACATTAATTTCATTATCCCAAGTTTCAATTTTTTGAGTTAACTCGTTCAAAAAATAATAGGAGGGATGTTAAAGAAATGCACTGTATAGCGAAACTCGTGTGGCGGTTTTTGCAAATATTTTATAGTGGAAATATTAATAAATAGTTTTTACACGCTGAAACCGTGTCAGAGAAAATTATCATCTCCCCGTGTAGAAATAATTGCAACTCTTTTGAAACTGATCAACACAGTTAAATATACTCAAAAATCATGAACATCCCAGGCATGAATTTGAATTACTTACTATATCCTTGAATTCGTGCGGACCAAATCTATTTTTAGTCGGAATAATTCTAGACATGAACGAAAAAATCAATAACAACCTTGTACAGGTACATTAAAAAATAACCGGCCACTTCCTTTGTGCAACTTCCCTATCGCGAAAATTAATGAATAACAATTTACCAATTAGCATGGCCTAATTTAATGGAGCTCCACAGATATTAACAGATAAACATTGTGATTTTCTACGGATGAACTATTTTTCAACAATGAATTGGATGAGCTGAATCTTCCATCATAATATCAGTTTTATTCTCGTTTGTGGAATTTTTTATTACACAGACAAAGTCAAGGATAATTTTTCGTGATCTAGTTTGGCGCTGGACACGACAGTGGCGTATGTATGTACAAAGGGCTGTAAGTAAATATTATTCCTAAATAGAGAAGTATATCACAATAGGTTCCGAGTATCTCAAAGTGCTACATACACATTTTCAATTTAAAACTATAATTTTATATAAATTTATAATAATTTATATAAAATATAAAGGTTTAGAAAAATCAAACTTCAAATAGAAATTTTGGAGTGCAGCTTGCTTATCGGTCTTGAGAGTCAAAAAATTGGAAATAGAAAATAAAAGATTGTGAAAAATGACATTTCGCGACTATTGACGATATCCATTCTTAGTTAAGGCGCATACAGTAACAGTGCCATAAAATTTTTCAAAAGTATTCGTATAACGCGTCCTCAACAGACTCTCCTTATCAGTTTGTTGTGAATTTAATATTTTTTCAAAAAACCAACATGGATTTCTCGTTGAGAGATCAACGACAACATTCTTACTATAATCAGTTAGTCTAATTCATTCTGTTTTACTTGGGAAGTTAGATAAATATGGTATCAGAGGTTTGTCACTGGATTGGATATCAAACTATTTGAGATTTAGAAAACAATATGTTACCATTAATGGTCATAATTCACAAAATTAGGGATATTGATCTTGGTGTGCTGCAGCGCTCAGTTTCAGGCTCAGTGTTGTGTATCCTATACATAAATGATTTGATTGATTTATCGATACTAGCATCACTCACTCTATATGCAGATGATACGTCTGTAATCATATCGGAAAAATCCGACTGATTTATCTTGATGGATATATGTAACATCGTTTTGTATTGACTACATAAATGGTATTATTCTGCAAATGTGTCAAAAACAAAATCAATGAGTTTTCACAACCCTCAAAAATCATGTGAAGAAATTACATTCAACTTAGATGACTCTTCGATACCAAATCTTTCCAGTTATAGTAATTGTGTAACATTACTTGGTTTTCAAATTGATATATGCCTGAACTGGAAAGATCATTATCAGTCACTGATATGCAAACTAAATTCATTATAATATCAATTCAGAACCATTAGGAAGGTATTAGAAATTAATCAACTTTTTGTACTGTATTATGCACAAGTTGATGATAGATTGCAATATGTTATGTCTTTGGGGCTTATCTATATCCCCACATAATGTATTCATTGCTCAAAAGCGTGTTCTCGTGAATATATCGGTCCGTACAAGTTGCAGAAATGTTTTATAACATTTTAACAGTTCCTTCGTTAGTCATTTTTGAACTCTCTGTATACTCATTCCAGAATAAAGGTACTATATTGAGTTCCAATGAGGATAGACATCAACACAATGCCAGAACTAAAAATGACCTTGATATACCTTTCAATAAATACTGTGTACCTTTCAAATATTCTCTATTTATGGCACCTAGGGTATTCAATAAATTATTGAAGAAAGTGAAAGTACAAACATATCCAAGAAACAAATACATGAATATTCCCTGGAAAAATATTTCAATGGTGTTGAAGGGTTTATGTTCTGAAACTCTATTGTTCTGTTAATTCTGAAGTTGAAGTATTTCACTTGGAATTTTAGATTGTGTTTTGAATTTTGAATTGTATTGTTTGAAGGTGATTGACAATGTTTCATGATGAATTTCACTAGTTCGGACTTCCAAACGCGGACTGCGATTCCAAGAATTGCATTTACCGGATACCGGAGTGCGGAAAATCCTATATTGGTGAAACTAAGAGCCCATTGAATGTTCGCATTGCCGAGCACAAGAAACACACACAGCGAGGGGACACCAGAAAATCAGGAATAGCAGACCATGTTTGGACCCATCAACACAACATCGAGTGGTCCCAAACTGAGATCATACACAGAGAGGAACATTGGTTTTGGAGAAAATTCAAGAAAGCCGCATACATGTTGTCCAACAACGTATTCAACCAAGCTAGCGTAGAGATACGCGACGTATAGAAACCCATCATCAAAGGAAAAATGGCCAACTCCTGCCAAACGGTCATCTCCCAATAAACCATTGAAGCGGAAAATGGAAAGCGAGGATAAGTGAAAGTACTCGAACGACTCATAAATAGTCGTCTCTCGGAGGAATCTGTCCAGTCATCACCCGAAGACGATTGTAGATACCAACAATGGGAACGTCGTGAACTAACGTGGCTTGGAATCTCTTAACTTTGTATTTTCATTTTCTTGTTTTCATTTCTTTATTTTTATTTAATTTTTGTTCAATTGTTCTATTTATATTTGTATTTCATTTTACTGTTATTTAATTTCGGGTTTTTTGCTTAACATAATCTTATTTTCAGCTAATCATTTTTTAATTCTTCTCTTTTAGGTTTCTCAGGGATTTCAAATCAGTTTATACATTAGACAATGGAAGTCCGAATAAGTGAAATTTGAATTGTATATTCTGAATTTTGAACTTCTGTATTTAGATTTATATTTTTCATGTAGATTTAAGTTGTGTTGTGACTATTCCTATAAGAATGTCCTGTTGTCTACTGGAAAATAAAGATCTTATCCTATTTTACTGGTGTCTGGCGCAGTGGTAGACGAAATGTTTGGTTCTAAACGTTCCATTCGACCACAACCCACCAGCCTGAATTTTATTCTCTTATATTTTTTTATAGTTTGACAATGGTGATGCAGAGCAGTACAAATTAAGAAAAAAGAGAACACGGTCCTAAATTATCGAATACAGTTCAATAATATCATTCATAAAATTCGATTCTATGCAAAAAAATGTGCTACTGGTATTACTAATGAAAAGTTTTCAGGAACTAATACTAATTTTTTCATTGGAAAATCACTCCAAGCAATAGGTCAAATCCATATCAGAGAATTATTACTTTGCCTCTTTGCCCAGTTTGAAATGGAATTTTTTTCCTGGTCATTGAGAAATCAGTTTTATATATAAATAAATTAATGAATATAATAGGTACGACCAGTATAGCATTCTGGCTTGATCCTTCAGGTAAAGATACGCAGTAGTAGTAATAGTGTTTATATCGATCAAGTATAGTCCACATAACAAATTCGAATTCAATTTTGAGAGTGGTTGATTATAAAATGCCATTCAAAACTATATTGGGAAGTCTGAAAACTATATCGAGTAGACATATAGTAGGTTCTAGTAAATACATGCCCAAAACATCTACTTTCCCGGCTAATACCGGGCTGGACATTGGATTATATTTGAC
>WOGP01003790.1:0-14757 GCA_015342065.1 Leptinotarsa undecemlineata | reverse complement strand
TGGCCAGTCAGAAATCCTACTGTTAGACGTAGGTTCTTTCTGGTCATCGCCAAATATTTCTTCGGCTCCAGCTTCCCAGGGTCACCCAGAGTGATCCTGGCAAAGCTGCATCCTTTGATTTCATCCCATCTCTTCAGGGATAGGACATGGGTGTAACTTTTGGCTAGTTCCGCAATTGTCGAAGTCGTCAGGCCGTAGGTGTCACTGGGTCTTAAGATTCTTAGTCCAGCAGCTTTCCTGGCTAAAGAATCGGCAATGCGATTACCTTTACTAACATTGAAGGATCATGAGAGAAACGCAGACTGGGGCAAACGGACAAGTCGCCTGTGGCAGAACACGCACTCAGTGAAGGAAACCACTGGATTGTATTTGGAAACACGAGATTCATTGACCCCGAACAGGGATAATAACAGAAAAGAAGAAACGGTTAACTTCTGGATGAATGGAATGATGATTGGAATATGGATGAATATGGAATCCCGTTCTAGGGACTTCGAGAATAGCAAACAGCATGACGGCAGGTAGAAATAGGTCATCAGATATTATTGACAATTTACCTAATGCAGATACAGGTATTATCGCTCCAGACTACTCCAGACACACGATTTACGAAAGTTACCTAACCATATTAATGGTTCTTCTCTAGTTGTTTCATCGGAATATCGACCTCTTCTCTTCTTCAGTTCTCAGCAAGATGTACAAAACCTTCGAAAATATCGAAATCAAGCAATCCTTTGATGTTTGGATTTCTGGAGAAATGATATCTACCAAAAATCAACAGGATTTTCAAAATGTTTCAATTGAAAAATGAAATAAATAGTTAGGATATATTTCCACTGCCAACACTCAAGTTTCCTGAACTAACAATATATAACTCACTTCACAAGAGTATCACTGGAGATTCGGTTATCGCAGTGGAACAATTTCCTATATAAATCAAACTCCACCCAACCGTAAACAATACCCGAACTAGTTCTCATCGCACCGCATGGAACATGGATCTAACATCGACTCACAACCAAGACACTGCGGTTCCTTAGATGCACTATCGGATAAGCATATATTCAATATGCTAAATCAGTCCAAGGTCTGATGATAGTGAATATGGAAATAATACTCAAATGGAATTATTAAGTAGAGACCGATGAACTATGAAGGAAATATGCAAAGTAGAATGTGTAATATACGACGATAACTGGAGATGGAAAGTAACGAAAATGGAACACGAAACAAAATTTTTTTTTGATAATTGACCTTTTGAGGGTCATTCTAGCATAGAAGTTGGCAAGTAGTGGGTCCGGTAACTGTGGGAAAATACGAGGTCCAGAAAAAACAACCGGTTTCAAATCAAATTCTGAATAATAAAACACAAGACTTAAAATTAATGTAAGAAATTACACCGACGGTATTGAGCCAGTTTTTATAGTTTGGTTCTCGAGGGCAACATCAAATTTGAAGTGTGTCTTCTAGGTGGGCTTCCGTCAATGTCGAACGAAATTTGTTTTTCAAAAAATTAATCTTTGAGAGAAATTTTTCACATACATATGTCGAGCCAAACATACTGGCCAAATATATAGCTAGTTTCTTGCAATTTTCATATTTTTCTGGAACATGGTTGGTCCAAAATTCTTCAGTGGATATCGTTTCATATATTTGCAAAGTCAAGTCTTCTCTATTTGAAATGATGCCTTTGGCAGCCACATCTGTCCATTCTGCTGCTATATCAACTTCAAATAACGATTTAAGAAATATAGCAATCTCGTTCCTGACATCGGTCAGAAATTTTACAAACATTGCAATGTCTTCTTCAGAGTTCTTTTTATATTAAAGAATTGTCGAAATATGAATGAATTATTGTTATGCAATATCTTTTTCGAAGATATCCAGCTTGCGATGAAAAGCAGACACGTTTTGTATTAGATCACATATTCATTTTCCATTTCTGGCTACCTCTTTATTTAAGTTTTGCGAAAAAGAGGTTACCTTTTTTTATCAGCCAGAAACTTTCAATAACTTGACCTGCACTTACCCAACGAACATTTTGTCGTGTTGCAGTTAAGTCAGAATACGCTGTTAGAAAAAAACTCCTAGAAATATCGGTGCTGAAGAGCAGAATGAGATCTCATTAAATTAATCAACTTGACCAAGCTGTCAATCACTTCGTTCAGTATAGCACTAAGTCTTCCACAAAGGGCTGCCTTGTGAATTATGCACTGATACGATACTAGACCTGCGTTTTTATCCCTGATTCAATTTACTATACCTTTTTCTCAGCCATTTATTGCTGAGGCCCGGTCAGTTGGAAGCGACGACACCATTTTGTCTTAACTAATGTGAGATTCAGTATTAAATTCATCAATGACCTTGAATTAATCTTCTCCTCAAGTGTAATCTTTCAACGGTAATATCGTTAGCAACTCTTCCCTAAAAATCTTACATTCAATATCAAGAAAACTTACGAAATTAGACATATTTTCATCATCAACAATGTCAAATGATTCATCAAGTTCTATGGCGTAGCAAGGTGCCTTTTACAGAAGTTCAAGAAAAGTGTTTTCAATTTCAGCAGCAAAAATTTCCGTTTTTCATGTATTACTTCTTGCTGATAATGGAATACTTTGAAATGCAGCAATAACATGGTTTTCCTCCTAAAAGTGCCGTGACTACTTCTAACGTACATTTGTTTACCATTTCAGAATCTGAAAATGGTTTCTGCTGTTTATTAAGCGTTCAGCACACAAGTAGCGCTGCTTCTGTGGATTTTTCTTGCTCGCTTATGCAACGAACTAGTAATTTTGTGTTTTTTTTGTGAGAACTGAAATTGAATTTTTTCTTTATGAGCTTTACTGCCAAAAGGAAAGTTTTTGTGAAATTGCTGATGAGTTGTTTCGTAGTGTCGCTTCAAATTACAACTCTTAACAATAGCGACAGTTTTATTGCATATGAGGCACGCTGGAATCGCGTGGGGCCTATTAGGGAGCGTAATATAATATTGTTCACTCCATTCTGCCAGAATTATCCTATTTTAATTGTCCACTTCAGGCTTTTTAGAACCGATATTAGCATAGGTACGAAAATATTATGAAAATGCGGAAAATCACGCTTGATTCAACAAAAAAAAAATGGTGACAAGCGCGCATGAACACACATATACACAGGGAAGATAGGAAACTAATATAACCATATCGGTTGCAGGTACTTGTAAAGGAGACTAGGCACTTGAAATAAAATAAGTATCCACACTTAGTTCAATTCCATGTGTCTTAAAAATATTTATTCAATTTATGAAGGTATAGTTTACCTTATCTACGTATTAACTTTCATACTTGCTACATAAAACATTACAATTTTGGGCGGTCCAATGTTCAACTTTTCGCGGTTCGCAAATGAACCGCGATCCGCCTGTTATTAACCGTTGCTCTAGCATCTACTCGGTGTTAGCCTCAGCTATATTTCGAAATGAATGATCTTCTCACCGATTCTCAAATCGAAAATAGATATCAGTATGTTGATGTGAATAATGAAAAATCAGAATAGCAGGAAATATATCAGGGTATTCTACTGGGATCCCATCTGGGTCCTCACGGTTCGAAATTTTTTTGTACCAACGAATTGTGTTTTGTTTGCCGAATACTTCTTGGAATTCTTGGAACACATGGAATATAATCCAACAAAACTTGATCAGATACTTGGTTTAACCGCAAATAGCCTCAAACAGAAAAATGACGAAACTCAAAATATAAGATATTTTCGAATACAAGAATTCAAAGTGGAAATTATGTGAAATTCTCGGGAATTATATTCGACGATCAACTGAACTGCTGTGACGAAAGACTTGCAAGTAATCTATTTGTTATTGGGCCACTGAAGAATATTGTCGGTATATAAACTTCAATATTGCCGTATTATACTTCATTCTAGTCAGTTATTTTTCATGAGATTTTGATACAGGGTCATTCGTGACTTTTAGTGACTCTATGCCAGGAATAAACTATAGGGATTCTTGTGTATGTAGGTTTTCAGAATCATATTCGATCTATTATTATTCGGTTCTAATGCAAATTGACATATTCGTTAATGAGCTTTGAAAGAATTGTGATTACCATAATTATTCCCTGAGATCTACACATTTGTTGAATCCATTTATGAATAAGTTACCGATAAGTCAAAATAATTTCTAACTTGGATCTGTATAATCAGCTTCATCCTATCATGAAATATTTATTGTTCAACAATTCGAAATATACTATCGAAATATTTCTAGTTTGTGATTGTTTTCACATAATTGGGGAGTTTACAAAAACAGCTGAGTCTCTAACATTGAAATATCTTCGATGATTCCATGTATTTTGAATATACTTTTCTTCATTCAAAATGTTTTTATTTTAAAACAGTAATTTCACTTCTGTTTCAACATGATTTTTTCGAATGCGAATGGACATAAAAGTACTGAACATGTATAGAGAATGTCACTGTGCCCACTCCACTGTGCTTTGCTCTCCTCTACTCTACTCTAGTCATTAAAAACATGTAGTTATTGCAGAAATACTGGTAACAACACAAGTTCGTTACTCACAACAAAAATACAGACGTTGCGATTACTACAATGGAAACTTTGAGTGTGTTATACACCCATAGAACTCTCAGCTAGATCTGATTAGCGGTACAAAGAGCACAATGGCTAGGTCAGATATGTCGAAAGCACTGGAAAGTAGGGACCAATTTTTGCAAATAACTCGTAAACTATGGCTATTATTGGAAAAATGTCTATACACCGCATTGATGTTGAATAATTTTCCTCAGAATGTGTCATGTACTCTTTCTCCAGGATCGATACTCAAGTGGATGTGTAGGAAATAAGAGAAAAATTGAAAAAAACATTATTTCCATTAAGAGATTGAAAACATTCTCAATCAAATTGATCTCATCTATACTCTAGGCATCGATTATGGGGTCACCTCTGGTGTAACTTTTGATATAGAAAGCGCAGGCAAACAAAAAATCAAAGGGTATAAATGGATTCGACGTAAGTTCAAAGTATGGAAATTTCAATACACATTTCATCATTATATTTTGCAGTCTACTGAAAAGACACTATATATTCCTCAAATTGGGATACTAAGTAGTAGATTCAATTATATGAAACATAGATGAATGATACGAGAGAAATGAAATTTGTATCTCTGTATCTGTATGTGTAGAGGGAGGGTGAATGAAGGCCACAGCACTTTGGCCACATATCACCCATTGTACAACCTCTCGAAGGGTTGTCCTCCTAGGTTATCGACCATTTTATCCTTTCCAGGAAGGTAGACAGGTATCTGGGAGACATCTCCTTTATATCGGCAGGTGTAGGCCAAGGCTTGCCGAACACACACTCTCTTATTGACGATAACTCTGGACATTCTCATAGGACATGTCTGACAGTTTCTTCTTCCTGTTCACACATCCTGCGTAGAGGTGTGTCCACTAGTCTCATATTGTGGAGGTGTTTGTTTAGTTGACAGTGGCCAGCCAGAAATCTTACTATCAAGCGTAGGACCTTGCTAGGATCACCCAAGGTCGCCCAAGGTGATCCTAGCAAGGTTTCATCCTTTGATTTCATCCCATCTCTATAGGGATTGTCAAAGTCATCAGGCCGTAGGTGTCATTGGGTCCTGAAATTCTTAGTCCAGCCGCTTCCTTGGCTAAATAGTCGGCAACGCGATTACCTTGACTCCTGTCATGCCCTCAAACACACCTCAGGATAATGTTATTATCTACCGAGGCTTTAGCTGAATCTTGGTGGTATTCTAGTACTAGCCCTGAAGTAACACGCTGCCTGTTCAAGACTTATAGGGTTTGTCTGCTATCAGTGCAGATTGTTATGTTTTTGCCAAAAATTTTTTCCACCTTATTTCTTTTGTGGCGATTGAGATATTAGCCAGTTCTGTTTGGACCACGCTGGTATTTCCCATTCCTCACTTAATCTTTAGGCTTAGTGATTTGGAGTTCACTCCTCATTCTGAAGAATACAGCTCTTGAGATAAACAGCACAGACAGACAAAAAAATCACAAGGTATGACGACACCACTATATTGTGGCGTAGTAAAGATATAGATATACTCAATGGGACAATAGCTTATAATACACTAAAAATCAAGTTTTGGTGTGATTCGAATCTACTCTCCTTTGATATTTCTAAAACAAATATTATGACTTCCAAATGTTCACTTCAGAATGTATCTGTAGCGCGCGGAGAACAGAGAGTGTACTAAATTTCTGAGACTGTATATAGACGGTGGAGTGAAATTTGACGCTCACATCAGAAAAATTCAAAGTAAAATTTCCACCCGTTTTTATGCAGTGAGAGTTATTGCTAGCCTTAATTTGCTGGAGTCTGTATTTGTATTACAGAAGAAAGCTATAAGATACTTGTGAAAAGCTAAACTTCGTGACTCATGTAGGCAAGTGTTTATAGATAAAAAATGTTTGTGGTTGTAGCTCGTTTTATTCTGGAGACAGTGTATTTAATTAAGAAACATCGTGTGGAATTTGAGGTTACCAGCATCACTATACAACTCGTCAGAGCATGCAATAAAATTCAAAATTACCTATCCCTTGCAACTTTATGGTTAAGGACTCCTTAATTTAGCATTGTATGAAGATGTATAACCATCTTCTGAGTTATACTAAAGAGATGAATATTGATACCAATTAATACAGAAATATTATTAAAAAAATTTTGAGTAGTAGACCCTATTACAGTTTGATTAAGTTTAATACCTATCATTTCTAACCTAGCATATTTTATGTGTATGTAAGCTTCAACCATTGTTTGTAGTTTTTTATTCAGTGTTTTTGTACTTCAGTTAACATTATATTTTATTTATATTTTTATCTCCATATGACATTTATGTATTCTTTTTTATTTATTCACTAACTTTGTCAACAAGATTTTTTCTTTGGACAATAAAGTATATATAATAGATAAACAAAATTAATTTGAAGTTAGTTCAAAGTATGTAAATTTCAATATACATTTCATTATTATATTTTGCAGTCTACTGAAAGGATAGAAAGTAACTATCTGATCCTCAAATTGAGATTAAATATAGCAGATTCAATTATATGAAACATAGTTGAATGATACGAAAGAAATAAAATTTCTATTCCAATGAAGGATTCCTGAAAGTGGTTTGATTTTTTCAACATTTCGATATCAATTTTATCATTTCGAAAGAAACTATTACTGGGATTAAACTATAGAAAATGAGGCTGAAACAATATTTCATTCATCGTCTTGTGGCAGAGTAAGAAGGTGGTATATCAACTATTAAACCGAAGATTTTTTTGAAGGGAAAATTTATTTCATTCATATTAGGGTCAACAAAATTGATTTTATACATGTTTCAATTATCTTCAACCATTCGAACTGGAATTTTTCTCTTCAATTTTTATTCAAAATGTATACAGCAAATACAGTAAAAATCAGTTGTAGACTTTTATTCACCCTCTGTGAGCAGCAGAGGTTCCGTAATTTTTTACACGCTTTACATTAGCTTCACCTGTATGTATGTATGTATATATGTGTGTATGATTGTTTGTATGCATGCTTGCTTGTCACTCTCTTGCCAGGGATCTGTATGGACAGAATTATCGGTATGAGTGCTTGAGCAATTCGCGGGCAGATGGCGCTGTACGTTACCTCCTTGACAGGTTGATCAAAATAAAATCAAACTAAAACACATATTTTAGGAATTATAAGTGTTAGCCAAATTTTGTATGATGAAATATTCGAATATTTTCAATTACCCGTGATTCAGTACATACATTTTGAACGAAACGGAAGATACATTTTAAAATCTAATTCGATTATTTGAAAGCAAACCAGAATATGAATTTCAACAATGAAAACTTCATCGTAAACTTTACACCTAAAACAATCAGTTACTTAAATATTTAAAAAAATCGAGAAATTAAAATTAAGGTGCTTGACATACATATCAAATCAAAAGATTGATTTGAAAAATAAAATTATTCACCCAAGTCCACTAATATTTTGAATGAAACTTCAAATCAAAATATCAAGGTTGGATTGTTTTTGAAATCATTACTGCAAATTTTCTCTTTACTTCGAAACAAATTCAACAACTGTCCGCCCTCTGATCGAGACTTACTGCATCTTATTATTACTATAGAATTTAAGACCTTAAATTTTATTATGTTGTTGTTATGAGGAATTTCACATTCGTGCGCCGTCTGTTGAAGATTTATAATACTAGTGACAAGAACTAAAAAAAAATTTTTTTGACAATAAATCGGAATAAAAAGTGAAAAATAAATACAGTTTGGAAAAAAACTAAAAAACACGCTTTTAAAGAACATCGAACTGAAAAGTCCAAAATATTTTTTTAAATAAGCTTGAAACAATATCGAACGAAAAATAGTAGTATTGAAGCGTAGGCGCTTTGTGCCATATTTTTATTTACAAGCGCACATCGCTTATTTCACAATAATAGGTACTAGTATTTTTTGTTCGTTATTGTTTTAAGCTTATTTAAAAAATATTTTTAACTTTTTATTTCAATGTTCTTTAAAAGCGTGTTTTTCAATTTTTTTAAACTATATTTATTTCGATATATTCTGGTTTTAGTTAGTTTGCCTCTCGTTATCGACTGAATATTCCAAGTGAACTCATTGTATGTACAATTTTCCAAATAATGATTTCAAAGAATCACAGTTGAGAAAAAAAAATTTTTGGATATTTTTCATAGAACTCTATCAGATGAACAAAATGGAACAAAATTGGTACCCAGAAAAATGTTGATTTCTTCCGAAGCTTCGGATTTATAAATGGAATTTGACCTTCCCCATTTTAATCAAAATTTTCTGTGGTATTGAAGTTCTAGAAAAAATATGCAAGTACTCTGCATACTTTTATGAGAGAAAGAAGGTTATACGAACCTATTTGTTGCTCGAATGAAAAAAAAAGGGAAAGTTCTGGAAAAATTACTTCTCCACAAAATCAATGGGATATAAATCATCCTTGAATACATAAGCTATGCGAAATTTTACATTGATAATTCAAAATGATAGTAAACATATCGGACTAGGGTAGATTTTTTTAAAATTTTTCCAGAACCACAGGTTTATTTTGTCGAAAAAATCAGTAGGTATAATGGAAAAGTAATGAATGAACCCGTTTCAGCATTTTTTAGAATATACAATATCTGAACCCAGACATTATCCATTTTCTTGACTCTATCTACAATCCTTCTCATTTTCAGACACAACCCAACTGAAACCAGACCCAGAAAGTTCCACTTCCGGGAAAAACCTCACCTTGATCATTGTTGGTTTGGCAGTGGCCGCAGTGCTGCTCATCCTGAGTATTATTTCAGTTGCTACTATTCTGGCCTGTCGGAGGCCGAAAACTGTTGTAAAAAGGAGACCAAGAAGAAGCAGTAAGCCACCAGAGGAGTTCGAGTTGTCCGAAGACGGTTTTGGAGAGGGATTCCATAGGAGAAGCGCGCAATATAGGGCAAGCATGTATGGAGAGTGTGAAGACAGAATAACCAGGATGATAGAAGGTATGTTATTGATACAAGGGGTCCAAAATAAAGATGTCTCTCTTGAAGACATAACAAAACATAAGGAAGTAGATACAATAAAGGAAAATTGTGTCATTCAAGAAAGAAATAAAAAATCCCCAATCTGTCAATTTTCTTGTTAGATTTTAAAAACTAAGATTATTCACCATTTCTTTGCTTCTTCTTCTTCTTCTTCTAGACCAGAGAGAATTCAGAGATTTTCAGTGCAATATTTCATTTCGGAGAAATCATAATCAAGATTTTGTATTTTGAATACATTCACATACATGATACGATTGAAAAGTTTCTCAATCGATTTTGAATGTTTTCTTTCAGTTGGAACCGTAATGATGGCGCTAAGAAAATGGTAATACGCTGTTTCAAAAGTTTCGTCTATTTCAATGTCATGATTGATAAAGAATTTTGTACTCTATACTCTGTTGTTCAATTTTTATCAAATTGAATTGAAATATCTTGCCTCTCTTCAGCTCATTACTATATGATGCCTTTGGGCAATTATTGGCCCATTTACCACTACATTCGGGTGTTTTATTCTCAAGGCACTTCAATAATGTCAACATTCAATCTTTTCACACTCTCTCAGATAATAACAGAATGAGACAATTTCAGTTCTGGCTAATTTAAAATCAATATTTTATTGATTAAAAGTTGAATGACTGAACATCTACAATGTATATCTTCTCAACGATATTGCAGTAAACCAATACAAAAATAACTTCCACATTGTCTCTCATTATTCAGGATATTCTTTTCCAGGTATCGCATAATTTTTTTCGAACTATTCAAAGCTCTTACATGGCAAGGGAGCTTCTCATGTTGTCAGTGAGTGAACTTTGAAAAGATGTACTGTGGTTAAAGGAAATGATATAACGGATACAAATATATTAAAGAGTGATTTGTTGTCGAAATATCCCTCAATGATGTTCATTATTATTAGAAAATACGATACTGACAGATCTGAAGATATGGTGACGACATCTGGTCCTGTTTTAAAATTTCATTGTACTCAAAATTGAGGCAAATTGTTTTTCGAAAAAAAAGTCTGACTATCATGTCTTAATTGCTCCAAAAAATATCAACTTTATCACTTCGGAAATTACAACACCCGTATGAGTTGAAGAAATTGAGAAACATGGAGTGTCAAGAGCTGTCGCGCTTGATATTTCTGAGGCCTTTGTCCGTGCGTGGCATGAGTGTTTGCTGGCCAAACTTCAATGCTATGGCTTGTTGGATTATTTGTGTGCATAGTTCTACAGCTCAGGTTAGTTGAGGATAGGTTAGGTTTACAGGGAGTGGATCTATTTGACCCTCCACCACAGCAGCCCCCTTTTTCGCAAGAGAGTCAGCAGTTTCATTGCCTTCCAAGCCAGAATTTTCAGGAATCTAGACCTGAGAAAATCTATTAAATCTTTCTATCAAGGAAAGTCGTTTTTGGCAATTTGCTACCAATTTAGACGTTGCTCGGAAGGAGACAAGAGCTCCAAGAGAGAATAGTTTTATTGACTTGTGTATGAGGTTGGATTTATCCAATCTCTCCGTATACAATTCAATAGGGTAAATTTTCGGTTGAAATTCAGTCGCATAAGTTATTAGACAGATCGATAACTCTGTCCTGGGTGTACGACTAAAAACACCTGCACTAGAACCGGAAGGTGTTTTTGATCCATATGTGAACCAACAACTATCTGCTCTCAATATTTTCTTCTCCTGGAAGATTCAGTTCTTTCTACACAGGAACAGTACTTCAGGAGGTAGTTCTTAGTTGACAGTTGAAGGCATAAAGTCAGAGGTCATTTCCAGAATGCTGTGACTTCCGGTATCAATAAATAGTATGTTGCACTCTGCTTTAAGTTGATTTGTGCAATTGGCAATGTGCACAAGTCTGTATGCAATACATCTTGACTCTTTCTCCAGAAGAATGTGAAGAGGAGGTAGATCTAGAAGGATCTGCTGCTGCTGGCGATGTGGTACTTATGGTAGCCTGTCTCTGTAAGCCAGAGAACTTCGCTTGGACCTTTTTCTGTAAACTGTCCGGCCACCAGGAAATTGCACCATAGGTGATTATTGGTCTGACAATCATCACATGAATCCAATGGATTCAATTGAAACCTAAACTCCAAGTTTCACTATAAATCTTATGACATGTCCATAGAGATATTCTATGTGAGCGTTCCAGGTGAGTTTTTTATCAAGGACAATGCCAAGATATTTCACCTCCGTTCCAAAATTGAATGACCTCACCTTACTAGAAGAATATTTTCTGCAAGTGGCCGTTGATGAATATCTCTCGAATGCTTTCACCAACAATGCTGGTGTACCCCAGGGATTCATATTGCCTACAACCTTCTTTTTATTGTATATAAACGACTTATTGGAACAAAACAATATGTTGCCCTTCTGACGACAGCACACTTGTTTCGTCATTTCATTTGGATTTCAGAATTACTGATGCACATATTCTCCGACAGCAGGAGGTTGCATATCTCAATAAAGATCTTTAAGTGATTTAGAAATGGGTGAAATTAACCGGGTTCTTTCTGCTCCAATAATCTGTTTTTTCGTTAAGCAGTTGTCGCACTCCTAAGAACGACAACCCTCAGAAATCGAAACTTGTACAAGCTAAGGATTAACGAGCTCTTACTTTTCAACGTGTGATTCCTAACACGAGTTGTACGATAGCAAGTGAAAATCGATCGTTCTGACTGGGGCTTGAACCACCGACCAACAAAGCACTCACGTCGAACCGTTAGGCTATCGACCTAAGCATCGATTTTCTCCAAAAACATAAATGTCTCTGCATCGGATATAACGATGAGATTACAGACAATTCCGTTTTCTGCTTCGATGAGTTTGTTGGGGGTTAACATATATAATATATTTTGACGCAATCATGTGGCTGAAATTTGAAGGCAGATTCTCAAGTTCGAAACACTATTCAGAACCAGGGAACTTTATACACCTCAGCAACTTTTAATACTTTATAAAGCTCAAATCTTCTTTGGAGTATTGTTCTTATATATGAAGGTTCCCCCCTTAGCATAGCCTGAAGCTGTTGGATTCCATCCAGAAAACTGCCATTCGCCTGGTTGGAGACGCGAATATCACTTGCAACATTGATAGTCTGGAACACCGAAGAAACGTTGAAAATGTGTCTCTCTTCTATAGATACTTTTACGGGAGTTGTTAAAGTGACTTGATACATTTGATTCCACCAAGAGTAGTACATATCAAAAATACACGATGGACGGATTGATTCTCCAGCAATTCAAATTCAATATGAATTGCTACTTTCTCACAGGCAACACTCTCAGAGCGCTTTGAGGATTTTTTTGTAGTGCTTGTTTTTTTTCCTGAAATTAAGACTCTTAGTTGCCGAATGTTAATGAACGCAAATAAATTTTCATAAAGTGTAATTTCACAGTTCATCCAGTTGAAATCTCAAAAAAAATCAAGAAGCTGGATGTGGCCAGCTATGAATGACATAATTACATAATTATAACTCTCAAGACGCCCAAAATGATTTATCAATTCATGAAAGAAAAAGATAGACACCAACAAATAAAGCATTTTTTCAGTTTGCTTGAGAAATGGATTTCTGGAAGACTGAAGTTAATACTTTTCATTGTGAGTTCTACTCGTTCTTTTTGATTCCTATAGCCTGAGTATCACAAAAATAATAATTATATTTAAAAAATAAAGTCATTTCAACAAAGTTGCTTTCATCAATTTTTTTAAGAATTAGCCATTTCTTCAAAGTTTTATAAGATACTAAGAAACACTCTTCATGTATTCCATCAGACTGCATACCTCACAGATATACATCAAAAACTTCCGAAACAACCCCCATCTTCAACTCATCCCAACCCGACCCATTTGTTTCAATATCCTCAAACAACAACAGCTGAACGCTTGAAAACATTATCCCTTCGCAGAACTATCAAACTATCAGCGCACTTATCAGCATACGTGGCTGTTGCGGGCCTCCATTTACACCGCCAATGCCGCCCCAACGTCGGCTTGTCGAAAATGTCAACACCAGATATTATTTTGCAAGCCGCGTCGTGTCGAAGGAATGAGTGTTTGTGATATTGGGCAGAGTGTCTTTTTTGTTTCGTTTTGAGGGATATATATGGCAAGGCTGAGAATGATAATATATAAATATATGACGCGAAGGATGATGGAGGGTCACATGAATTTATTGCACAAGGGGAAAAATAGGAAACCCCTTTCAAACATCTTTCAGAAATGGATATGATAAATAAAATACTTTATGTCTCAAGGCTATATTCCAGGTTTAATGGCTATGATCTGCAAGTATCATCATCTTTCTTCTCTCTTTCTTTTCTCTCATCAAATTCGTTCGTGAGTTGATAGCTGAAGTGTTCAATGATCTAATAATATTACTGTTCAAGATTGAAATGATGTCATTACTCGCTTGCCTTATTAACAAGAGGTTATTATTTGCTGTTTCACCCTTTCTCCATTCATCCAAATAATGAAAGAACCCATTTGAAAACTTGATTGAATAGTTATTGTAACGAAACGGGAAAAATACTTCAGGAATAAACTCACATTAGAATGTTAATCAAAAATACAATGAATCACCATAAACTTCCATTACACTGTCACCCAGCAGGATCAAAGGAAAGGAGATGTGCTACATTGCTGGAACTTTTTCTGAAGATCAGTAGATACTGAATGAATTTCTCAATACTGTCTCCTTTTGATCTTGACCTCCCTCAATATCTATTAAGATTTATACGCTGCTATCGCAACTTTGATCCGGTCACTATACTGAGGTAAAATGCTCGGTATGCAATCTGTGGAAAGTTTGCATATTTCAAGATATTTTTATATTTCTATATCCTGTGATCGTATCAATGTTGTTGTCTATGCGCTTGGAATATTGAAAGATGGAATTCTAAATAATGAGTGTTTTTATTTCAGAATATTGAAGATGAGGTTGAAACATCTTTCATTTTATGTATTCGCTTAAATTATTCTGAATTATTTCATGATTATTATCTATATTTGACAATAACAATGACTGTTCAAAAAATAAGGTAGAATAAATTGATAGATGTAGCCGTTACTACGTGGTAGGAGATCATAATGAAAAGAGAAATGAAAATTTCTATGTTTTATACCACTTTCAATTGTAACT
>WOGP01003789.1:0-14759 GCA_015342065.1 Leptinotarsa undecemlineata | reverse complement strand
TCTGAATTTTCATCAGGGTGGTGTTCGTAACAATATCTATATTTCATTATATCGATGTCATCTTGTAGATGTTTGGGTAACTTTTCCCAAACATATGCAACACATGCAAGTATCACTTCCTTGGGCATATTTGCAAGCATCACTTCATTAATTTTTTTCATGGTACCAAATTTTGAAAACATTCTAAGTGGCAACCCCATTCCCTTGATAGCCTCCCAATCCAGTTTTGGTGTTGTATCCATTTTTATTTGTGAAATTATTCAGAGAAAAACTGTAAGCACAAGTGACCACAGAGAACTACTGACTGAACTGCTGACGATCATATTTATATTTGATTTTTACATTGGAACATTTTCGAAAGAATCGAGTCTTTCCCACATTCTTTATATGCCACGCAATGTGTTCCTGGTCCATTCAACATTTCCCCTGGCAGCTCTAAAGATACATCGACTTCTGAAGTTACGGAAGATATTCTATCACTCATGGATGCATATATTCCTTTTACAATAAATCAAACTTCTAACGGCAAACCTTGGTTCAACAAAAACGGCGAGCAAGCTATCAAAAATACCTTCAAAAATCTTGCCTACTGGCAAAACTGGACTAGGTTTATCAATGCTTGCAACAACAGCAAACGTAGAATAAATGATAGCAAAGAACTTCACAACCAAATAAGTATGCATAACCTGCTTGTCAATCCCAACGGATCTAGTTTTTCGGGTAGGTTGCTAAGTCTGTTGAAAATTATATGAAATTTATAATTCCACCACTAAAACCAGCGGATGGTTCAATTACAATAACAGTAATAGAAAAAGCAAATCTACTAGGTGAATAGTTTGCGTTCCACTCTACAGTCGATTTCTTGGGAAAAACATTACCAACTATCCCCACACTAGAATTCACAAATCTGAATATTACTTCTCAAGAACATCTAGTCAGGGGAATTTTGAAACTGCCCGTCATCGTACTCACAAAGTGCGCAAATGAACTCGCACCAATATATTGTAGAATTCCTAACATGTCTTATAAAAAAAGAATTTGTCTTTCTTGTTGGAAGATTGCTCTCGTTTAGCTTATCACCAAACAGGACAAGAAGAATCCACCAAATGACTATGCATCAGTCGTATGTCACCCATATTTGGAATAATGCAATCGAGAAACGTGGTGGATCAAGAGCTGTTGATATTTCTAAGGCCTTTTTCCGCGTATTGCGTGAGGGTTTGCCAGCCGAACTCCGATGCTACGGCAGCGGAATTTTTGTATATAGCTCTAGCTTTCTGGAAAAAAATTTCCTGCAAATAGCCGTTTATAGATATTTTCGAAAACTTTCAGCATAAATGCTGGTATTCCCTAGGGATCCATAATGCCTCCAATCCTCTTTTTATTGTATATCAACGACTTTTCGGAATTGAACAATAATTCAATTCATTACTTTGCTGACGACAGCACACTTGTCTCGTCATTCTATTGTGGTTCTATTGACATCTGCTGTGGATGCACATCTTCACCGGCAGCAAGAGGTTGCATATCTCAATGAGAATCTAGAAGTACATCGGTTTGCTCCGAACCGGAAATAATGATTTCAGAACAGACAATTTTGCTTTCTGCATCGATAAGTTTGTTGAGGGCTGAAATGTTGGGGGTTTATATGTCTTGGCACAATCATATCGTTTGAATTGAATTCTTCGCAATGTTCTGTACCTGAAAACTGTTCACACCTCAGTTACTTGTGACGCTTCATAAAGTTCAGATCAGTCCTCCTTTGGAGAATCGTTCTCATGTATGGAGCTCCGCCCCTAAATAAACCTTGAAGCTACTGGAATTCATTCATAAAATAGTCATCCACCTGATTGTAGATGCGAACATCACTTTGACAGTTTGGAAGATCGAAGAAAGGTTGGAGATGTGTCCCTCTTCTATAGATACTTTCACGGAAAGTGTTCAAGTGACTTGGCACATTCGATTCTACCAATAGTGGAATAAATAAGATATATGTTACGGATTGTGGGTGCTCATCGTTTTGAGATTCAACCCAGTAACCTCGAACTTCACTCTTCAAGAACTCTTTCTTTTGGAAAACTGCGTTTATCTGAAATAAACTCACCGAAAACGTTTTCCCAAATATATTCAATCTCCAGCAATTCAATGTGAATCGCTTCTTCTGCACAGGTACCGCTCTAAGAGCACCTTAACTCTTAAAAGTCCTGCGTTACATATAAGTAACAGACGCAAAGGTGAATGATGAAGTCTACTGTTCTTAAGTTTTCGTTCTTTACGGTTATATGGCAGTGTCTATCACCATACTACTAATTGCAAACAACGTTTACCGGCATTTTGTTATTTACGAGTGTTCTGAGAGTAGAATGGAATGGAAATGGAAAATGGAACCAACTTTCGTGTAAGTATTATAACTTTAAAAGTAGATCAGTTGATAGAAATATATTTTTGAAGTGGAGTATGCAATAATTGATCGAGGAACCTGTAAGGTTAGAATTTCAAAAACAATTTTGGTTTTTGGTAAAATTTACCAAAAAGTTGTGTGTTACATATAAGTAACGCTAGGAATTTCGATGATTGTGTTTTGGAATGCGCCAGCAGGTTCGAATATAGTGAACACTTGAACGAATTGTTGATAAATAAGTTATTTCCACAAAATCGTATTGTATTTAGTAAAGATTGGTTATTTTTCAGAATTTGTTACTCATCTACGTCTTGTTTTCAGGAGAGGGTTCACGCTAAAAGAAGCTCTCGAAATGGCATACGATTATGATTTAGATGTGGATGCAATATATACCAAGCCTCCAGATGTCAACGTCCTAACTGAAGAGAAGATGAGGATGCTAAGGGTGGTTTGAACCATTTAACTCCTAAACAATTACTAGCTGGTGCTTAAATTTTGCTGAGGAATAACGCTAGAATTGATCATTCGAATGAGCCGTGTGTCGATGAAACGCTTCAAGACAATGTACGTGGTACCAATAAGTCTGTAACTAAGGATAAAATCCAACACGAATGGATCCAGGGTGATTTTGAAAACGTTGTTAGGTATTTTCCTGAACCTGATTATTCGAAGTGTAGTAAACTTTCTCCTGTGGAACTATTTGAGTTAATTTTTACTAATGATCTGTTAGAATTTTTGCTAGCGGAGTCAACAAAATATACTGCTTTAAAAAATTTTCCTGATCCACAATAACCATCCAAGAACTCAAATGTGCTATAGCAATACTCATTTTGACTGACTATAATGAAAAATCTGGTAAACGGTATTATTGGGATTCTCAGCCCGATATGGGAAATTCTTTGATGATGAATTCAATGAGAAGAAATCGTTAATTTTTTATATTTTGAGGTACCTGGACTGTGCAGATAATACACAGCCAGATGCTAATGATAAAGCGTGAAGATTCGTCCACGTATATGGACAAATTGAAATAAGATTTTTTACAACATTTTGTACCAGACGAGTCTTTGGTCAAGTACTATAGAAAACACTTGTGTAAGCAGTTCCTCCGTGAAAAACCTATCTGGTTTGGTTTTAAAATGATGTGTTTGAATAGCAAAGATGGATTTTTGAATGGTTTTGATTTATACCAAGGAAAAAATCTCAGGACCAATACAACTGATGATGTATTATATGGAAATTGTTCCGCGCCTCTAAATAAGATGATGAGAGAAATGCCGGAAAACAAAAAAATAAGCTTCCATATAATATATACTTGGATAATTTATTCACTAGCGTATATTTACCAAAGAACATGAGGGATGAAGGATACTGGGGCACCGGAACAATGCGAGAAAATTTCCTGCCAAAAGGCATACCTCTTCCTATGAAAAAAATTCTCCAAAAATTTTCATTGCGCGAAAAACATCACTCTGTAATTCACCGAACCACTGGTAGTCTAGTTGCAAGATGGGCAGATAATAATATTGTTACTGTCGCATCCACATGCCATGGAGTTGAGCCACGTTCTCATGTGAAGTGAAGAAAAGAGAAAAAAATCATATCAGTTCTACGACCAAATCTGATAGGAAAATATAATGCAGCAATGGTTGGAACCGATTTGATGGACGAAAACATAGGAAGGTATCGCATAGCAATTCATTCTGAAAAATGGTGGTGGGCCATATACTATCGTGGTTCATAGATGTCAATATCCAAAATGCCTGGTTTTTATACTAGAAATCTGGAAATACCGTCACTCAACTGCAGTTTAGGTGAGAAATCGTAAACACTTACCTGAAAAAAATATGGTACTGTGGCAAAAGGAGTTGGAGGACCATCATCTTCACTAACAAGTGCTTAAGGACATAGAGTTAGTGAAGACATTCGCTATGACGGAACTGACCATATTCTTGTTTATATACCCGATCAGAAAAGAAGGCGGCTCGCTATGGAACTCTGTACCACTACTGTACTTTTATTGACCCTAATTAAGTGCAAAAAGCATAAGTACAGCTGAATATTTTGAAAAAAAAAATTGGGGCTGTTAAGGGTCGAGGAATTTTTGTAGTGCTTGTGTTTTGTTAGCAAAAATGGAACTATTGGGAGCCAAAAATCTAACAAACGGCTGCTATGAATAAAAAAAGACCCATGATACGACAGTATTTTGCGACGATATGGAAAATGAAACCGAATAGCTGAGAAAGCTCAAAGATATACAAAAAAGTGCATATTAGAACTGGTTGAAGATTGTAAAAAAACGCTAGTACAAGTGTATTACATATGAGGGAGCCTACGTCGCAGGAGACACAATAGAAATTGACCAATGAATATTTTTTGAGAAAAATTAATATTTGCTTGATTTCTTGGACAGCGTGATCATTCGATTCTTCATCGACCTCTGATATCATATTGTTCATCATGTTCCAAAACACCCTATATATTTCGCTCTCTGCAATATTTCATCCTCGTCTCTCTACATCACTAATCTATTATCGGTTGCTCAAAACTTTTTCTCGCATCGATCGAAAGCGTCATTCTCGTTCATCACCTATACTCATACCCGTATATCAAAACCAGAATTTATCGTTTCGAATGAAAAAATAGGTAATTTTTCTTGTAGGATGTTAATGGTGTCTCCGAAAAATCTGCCATGCAATTTCTCAACGTCACGTATGCTCGCATTGAATACACGTTCCTACCGACCAGAATACATTACAATAATGCGTCTTGGTTTTGTATGGTCTGCATTCTGAATTTTATAGCTGTCTGCTATTTTATTTTCCGTGGTGTGTTCCAGGAGAATATTAACGGTCCGCTTTATATTAAGTTGTTCCTTTAGATGGTTGAACTTTCTTGAGTTCGAGCGGAAAAATGTTATTTTTATTTTATTCAAATGTTCTATATTGCGAATCCTTTCGAAAGGGCTATATTCGTGCCTATTCAGATCACACGCTTGAAACCGTTTCAGTGAAGATCCTGAGAAAATTATTCTACTAACACAGATGATTGCCACATTGAGATATTCAGAAAATTGCCTTCCCAATTTTGAACAAAATTTGTATTATAGGTGGAATGCAATTCTAAATTACTCCAAATGCAAAATATACATACTACGGCAATACTATATTATATATAGTATTATATAATATACTAATACTATACTTAGTATATATAATACTATACTAGTACAATACTATAATAGTATGATATAATACAATATCAATAGTATTGAATAGATCGCCATTATTGAACTTGCTTTTTAAAAATCCGAGAAAGAATTATTATTGATGTAGATGTAAGGGAATTTGCTTGAGGTAATCATGATTCAACAGGTACCTTAGGTAGAAGTTCAAGTAATTTTTTGAAGGTAGTCTCAATTATGGTCACCTGTAGTATATAAATATTGATGTAAGAACAATTTGAAGTATTCATACACTTGAGAAAGCTACTGTGCTAGCGAAACATGTTGTGATTAGATTTTTTAAATAAAGTTTGTGGAGATCAAATCGTGAGGTGTAGTTTATGAAATTATTATATCATTTTTTATTTCTGCATTGAAATCCAAATTACTTTTGTGAACCATGTTGTATATCTATCTGTCACCCCTTTTAAAATATTAATTAATTTGTATTTTTTGTTTTGCGAAAATATGATATTCTCAATATTTATTATCGCATGAGTTACCTGATACATCGAACTCAAGTTCTGGCAACAGTAATATACAGAGAGTCTGAAAAATTCGCTTCAATCTGTATCTTTGATCATAGCTATTTCTTTTTCAAGTGGATCACCCTTTATATTATTCAACTTTCGAATTCAACCAACCAGTCTTAACAACTTTGATAGAATATGTCCTATACGTATCTCTGACCGTTTATATGAGAAATGAATAATTTTTTTAAAAAATTACTCCAATGCAAGCATAAAATGTTCAATAAAATTAAAAATCAAGTAATACACACATTTTAAAAAATTTAGCTTTGCTAAAATGACGTAGGATATATGACGGTTAGGTTATTTTCATAATAATCCTCATGCATCAGTGTCTAGTGCTGAGGTTTATTTGGGAATATCTCGAACTTCCAGAACTCCTATATGGAAAATTTTATAAAAACATAATATGCCCGGTTATCTATAAAATTAGGCTGCAAGCTTTGCATAGAAATGATCCACCAAAAAGGGCAGAATTTTATGAAAGGGTACTAACATGGATAAACGAATATCTAAACTTTTTGAAAAAATTATGTAGACTGATGAATCACAATATTCACACGAGGAAATATTCAATCGTTCGAAATAATCACTTCTGGGTTTCATAAAATCCCCATTTTATTATACAAAGGGGATTCCAACGGAAATTCAGTTTAAATGTTTTTTATGCCCATGGATGATGAAGTTTCTAGTTGCATTTATAAAGAAAAGTTGAATTCCGAAAACTATATAGACATTCTGATATCGACTGTGAGTGATTTTCTGGACAATTTGTCCCTAAAATTCTATCGGAATTGTTGGTATCAGTTGGATGAAGTTCCTGGACATAGCACACGTGGTGTGAGTGGGGAACTAACCTATATGTTTGAAGATCAGTGGATAGTGGACAACAACTGAATTTTTGTCAAGTCAGTATCTAATATCTAATATCTAGTATCTAACAATAATAGCTAGTTGATATTATCTTTTGTCATCTAGTGTAGAATTATTTTTGTTCAATTTAATTCCTAAAATCTTTCGTTCTTCTGTCAAAATAGTAATGTTTGTCATACTGATTACCGGAAAATCATTTTAAAAACAGACAGATACACCCACTATGAAACTTCATGTATTCCATTAAACTTTTGTGAACTAATATAAAGTTATTATTCATTATTTGATGTGTTCAATAATTTCATCAAATTTTGTATTTGAAATGTATTATTGGTAAAAAAATTGAAAAAGTTATAGAATTCATATCTCATAAACTGTCAGAGATAGGTATAGGACATAGTTGATCAAAGTTGTTCACATTGGTTGGCTGAATTCGAAAATTCAATAATATAAAGGGTATTTCATTCAAAATGAAATATTTATGGTCGTTTATTATACATACAAATTAAGACGTATTTTTTAGACACTCTCTATGGAATAACATTTGAATTTAGTTCCAAAATAATGTATCAGTTGATTCATGCGATATTCAATATAAAAATACCACGTTTTCTACAGAAACAAACTATTTTCAAACAATAGATCCTTGCCATCTCTATCGGTATCCAAAATTTGAAACGCTTATATGTTTTTTTGTTCTCTAGATATGTCTAATAGACCATCGAATATGGAATACCCTTTGTACATAATACTCCACTTAAATCGAAAGATTTCAGTCATTATCATCTTTTTTCTGCTTTCAGCAAAAAAAAATTGATGCAATAGGTTACGTCAAAGTGTTTTGTCATAATTCACAATATACAGGGTGACTCGAAAAGCTTTCAAAATATTTTTTATGGAACAGCCAGTCATTTCTTCGTTCATTTGATCTTGAACTGAGTTAAAAAATTTTGATTTTTATCGGGTTTTCCTGAATTATTACAACTTTATCAAAATTGAAAAATTCAAATATATCAAATCAGTCATCTGATTCGTAATCAGCGTAATTTTTTTCTTTGGAAAAGGAGTGAGTTCCACCTCGCGTCTTATTCACAAATTATATTTGGGGTACCTACACACTGGTATGAAAAAATCAAATTCGATTTGAAAAAATTTTAATGAGTTAACTCGATTTCCCAGACTACGGAGTCGAATATTCATTACGTCAGCTGATATCGAAAGTTCTTAGAATTGGAATTCGTTTGGTTGTTCGTTTTATAACCGAGTAAAAATATTTCATTTGCAACTCTTATCAACCTGATCACATTTCTTTGTGTCAAAGATTTACAGTTAGATTTACAAATTGTCTTAAATGGTGTTCCACTGGGGTCGGTAATGAACCCTGTGTTAATTCACTGTCTAAGCGAATGATCTATAGTAACACTTATCATCGAATAAATAATCACTTATCCTGAAGATACGTTGTTCATAAATACTGGATCTTACATGATAGACAATCTATATATTGATGTTTATTCTGCTGAAAAACCCATGGTGACTGAAATTCGGTATAACGTATTGGTTGTACACCATTTTCTTCAAACCTATAACAGCATATGCATCTAATGGTATATGGCCAACGATATAATAATTTATCGCTATCAACAAAAACACTGAGCAAAGGAAAACATACCAAAAACTAATTTCGAAAACTGATTTCTGAAACATCACAAAAAATCACCATCTCAGATATTTAAATTAATTTCCATAAATGGACCACGAATGCTTTGAATTTGAAAATGAAATTCAACAAAATTTTGAGTTCAATGTTATGATTTATTGAAATTTTCGTTCTGGAATTGAAATAAAATGAAAGTCTCTGTTGACAGTGAGATGAAATATGAGTTTGCAGTGGATAATTATTGAATTTTATTCAAGGAAAATGTTTTGCTCTTCCATCCTTGCCAATTATGAAGGAAGATGTACATCTATTTTACCTCAATTTTTTTGTCTCTTCTTCAGGCAATGTGAGTTATTCTCGTATGAATATTCAGATGTCTTGTAGAATAATGTAGAATAATTAATATCAAATATTGAAGATATTAAAAATTATAACTTCATTTTTCAACAATCGTTGTGCTTTCAGCATCGAATTGGTTTTGTGAAAATTAGTTAATCAGCCTGAACATTTTCATTAAAATGTGAATTCATTATTCGAATGGTGTACTAATGAGATAAATTATCAAGAGGATGTATAGATTTTTCATACTTCATTAACTTTCATGAAAGATAAATTAGTGATTACAATCTGCTACGAATGTTTGTCCATTGAATTGAAAATGAAGTAGGAGGGACGTTTTTGTTTATCAATTTGTCCATCAAAAAACAAGTTTCAATTTCTGAAGAGGATTTCTGATGATGTTAACCACGAAACATGTAATGAATTCCGTTTTGTTCACTTCCAAAAATCGTGATGAAAATATCGTCAATAAGCATTGAGAAAGAAGTCAAGAAAAATAACGGTCATATAATGAAGTTATTTATACACTTCCACATGTGTTTCAATCACCAAATGATCATGTTCAAGACGAAGATTAATCTGTTTGAATTTTGAAGTTTTAAGTAAACTTCAAACTGATTAAAGTTAATTCTTTCTCTTGAAGATGATCACTTGGTGATTGAAACATGTGTTGAAGTGTCAAAATAAAAAATAATTGTTTGGTGTTGGGACTAAACTCTAGTGATATTCATTACTACACCAAATATTACAAACAGTTCATCACAAGTATATAAAGAAGAACACAAAAATTACTCACAATTAGTGAGCCAAAATATCATCGAACAAATATTTTCAGTTGAACAAAACATTTTCCATAAAAAATTTATTTTATCGAAAAGTAAAAAAACATGAATGATAGTATAATAAACAAGAAAATGCTGGAAATCGAATAATATGGTCGAATTTTGAATGCAGAACATTAAAAAATCTTGATTTTGAAAATGTGTATATCAAGTAACAGAAAAAATTCAATTTTCTATAAATAAATCAAATAAATCGATTGTATGAGATAGAAAACATCTGAATTTGGATCTCTGTATTCGCAGATTTATGAATATCAGAATATTTTCATTTTATCAATCAGATATATGAATATATCTGATGAGACTGCATTCATTCAATGAATTTTATGAAATTATTGATTGTGATAATAATTCGTAGTTTTACATAGGTTATACTGTCATTTTTTAAAGTAAAGGTTATCAAAACGTGAAAATAATAAAAAACAAATCATTGCCCCTGAAACTTTGGAAGAATACACATGGGAAAATATCACTAGAGGTTAAAGTACGAGTATAAGTCGATATACTTTCAATTGATGTTTGAATGAATAAACATTCAATGTTAAAAAGTGGAATTAAATGAAATGAACAGACTGAGGAAAACTTTTCTTATTTCGAATTGATGAAGATATTGACAAACTGTATCGAAGAGTTTTTCGTTTTTCTAGGATGAACTGAGATAGACCACTAGAAATTCAGCAACACCAGTTGAGCTCACTATTTAGTTGTCGAGGGGAAGCGGGACCATTCCAAGATATCCAGTGAATACTTGATTACATCATCCTATCGAGTATATTGACTCAATTCGGCTTTTCCTCTCCTATATAAATTTGGTTTCGGCGACAAACTCAATTATCTCTTTCCCTCGACACACTTTATGTAACTTTATCCTAACTATTTGTTACTTGGCGCATCTGCTCCCCGACGATGATACAAAATTTCTATTCGAGAAGTTGGTGGTGTACATGTCCCCATCGACTTGTAATTAATTATCTTGTTCAGTTCTTGCGCACCCCTTGTTTGACGATAGAGACACTCCTTCACTTGATATTCGAGTGGATGCCTGTAATATTATACATGTTTCAACTGACTCATATCAGAATTCCGTTGTCCTGCTCATATAGAAACAATTGAATGAAAAAGACCCGTCACTTTTTTTTCAAGACAAAACACAAGCACAACAAAAAAATCCTTAAGACGCTCTCAAAGCCGTGCCTGTGCGAAAGTTGCGATTCACATTTGATTTGAATCGCTGAATATTAAATCCATTTGGAAAAATATTCTCAGAAAGTTCATTCCACATAAACGCAGTTCTCCAGATGAAAGAGTTCTTGAACAATGCCACAGTTAATCGCGTATTTCTGATATATATCGCTCTTGGTGGAATCAATTGTGCTGAGTCACTTGAATACCTCCCGTGAAAGTATCTATAGGAAATACACAAATCTTCAACCTTTCTTCGATGTTCCAGGCTATCAAGGTTGCAGGTGATGTTCGCGTCTCCAATTAGGTGGATGACCCTTTTCTGGATACAATCCAGCAACTCCATACATGAGAACAACACTTCAAAGAAGGTCTGATCTGAGCTTTATAAATCATCAAACTTGCTAAAGTGTGTACAGTTTTCTGGTTCGGAACAGTGTTCCAAGCTTTTGGTAAGCAGTCTTGTCTCCATTCAATTCATTATCCCCCTTTGTCACAAAAAAAATCGACACTCTATAGTATGGACCATCTATAGATACTTCTTCATCTATTGGAGGTGACACTGAAACCCTTGGCGTAGAATGACTCTGAAACAAACACCAGAACTGTAATACTTCTGTCGACGGATATTTCAGTAATCGACTTGGCGTCTTCGGGAAATTTAGAAAACGTATTCGCCACTCTGAAACTAGCATCTACATATGTCATTCTCGAAACATATAATGATTTTGGGTAGGAACTTGCGGTGAATTTTTTCGTAGAAGTTTTTGCTACATTTGATAGAGTGATTCATGAAAAGGTGAATAATGGGCTTTCCAGAATGAAACTTTTGTCACTGTTCATAGTTATCATATTGAACTTTGCTTTTTCCAGACTTTGAACTCATCTAAAAATCTAGTGTCATTCATCAAGCTCATTTCATGGCCATGTGTTGAGTGATGCTAGATTTTTCTGATCTATAAAATCGGATGTGTTGCGGATTTTTTGAAACAGGTTGATATGGTATGCTCAGTCAGTCCGATATTTCAGTTCTCACATCTCATTTCACCCAATAAAATCATTTACGAAACGGATAAGGTCATATTTTTGAAAAATTGGATGTAGAGGTAGTCTTCAAAACATAATTTTGCTCATTTCACCCAGGAACCCATTCTAAAGATGCATCTTATTGGTATAGGTTTCATTCCAGTTGTTTTCGTCCAGAAGTTGAATGACAAAAAGAATAAACCCCATCTTCGAAACAAAAAAGACATGTCGGATCTTTCAGAAGCCCAACCCTCTCCATATGGTGATTCAGACGGGAGTGACCTGTAAGTAGTACTGTTTGATGAAGCAGATCATCCTGACTGTGGTTTAACAGTTCAGCGAAAGGAGGATAATTAACCTCAATCGAACTTTTTTTGGATGAGGATAAAGATAAAGGCCAAATATTGGAAGTTCATCTTCGAAGAACCTCTTGTACTATATCGAATGTTCCAGATGTCAATCAGCAAGAACATTTTTCAAATTTCAAATCTCCTTTGACATCTCTTGAAGGAGTTTCGAAATAAAGCGAACCAGTGAAGAAAAAAATGCGAGTATCATTAGTACAGCTGAATTTCATTCACCTGTACGGAGTTTTCCATTATGATTCTCTGATTTATTAAATTGTGGGAAGGTGGAAATACCCAAAATAGCTCTTTCTGGTAGATTTTTCCAGAAGTCTTGATTCTTGTGAATAATTTGTACGGTAAGTGATGCCAATGACAGGTTCTGGTGTGTTGTAGTGTTCTCCATTGCAAAAAAGTTTGCACCTCCATTGCCTTCCAGGCTAATGTTGCCAGAAATAGAAAGCAGGGACAATTTTTTGAGTCGTTCTATTGGGGAAAATATTTTTGGCAGTTCAATACCATTTCCAAAAATTTTTCTATTTATTCATATGGAAGGTTGATTTTCGTCACCAAATGGGTTGAAATATCTGTCCGGAGTCTGCCACTGTATGCACCTGCAACAGAGCCTGGGGCTTTTCGAAGAATATAGTCCTGTCTACTTGGTATCAGGACTGTATAATGCAGGTCATAGTTGGCTGTATCAATAATACTTCATAACGTAGATCTAGAAGGATTTTTTCGGTCACTGATGGTGTGGGTGCAGTAGGCATCGGAGACAGCCAGGCCAGGTTATGTTTGTACATGAAAATCTCGCCATATCCATTTGCGGTATCTTTATGGAACATGATCAGTAATGATCTTCACGAATGAAGTAATATTCGTGAATCATCTCGTTTGTTGAGGCAGTTGGGACATTTTTCAATTTCACTAGCTTCTCGGATTATCCTTACCTAGTGATGTATTTCGGCTTCAATGGTTTTGGGTGTTTTCGAAGCTTATTATGTGGCCTGTTTCACGATGATGTTTGGAGAGGGATGGAGCTTGATCTTATTCACTACAACAAGGTCATGTTCGTAAGCTCTGTTGGATACTCTTCCATTAGTTCAGCCAATGTAAGTTGCAATTTGTAAGAAAGTTCGATTTAAAACGCTCAATTCAAAAAAGTCCAATTAAAAAATCAGACTGTTTCTATGAACATATTGAAGAACATGTTCATAGAAACAGTCTGACTTCATTTTGAACCTTTTTGAAATGAGCATTTCAGATCGAATTTCCATCAAATATAACCCGCTTCTCATAAAATTATTTCACTCTTGAAGGAGAGTGAAGTTGAATCATTGCAATTCCCCTTCGTGGTGAAAGGGACTATAACTATATATGAAAGAATAAGCTAACATAGAAATGTATAAATTTTAGTATGGTTCAACATATATTTATTTATGAAAACCAAACAGTCAATTGAAGACATTACGCTGGAACTTTTTTTCTATTCAGCACTATGAAAATTATACATTTTAAGAGGTATCAAATCCAGCGTAGGAATTTGTTGTTCCATATCAAGAAATATGGCGATCGTAATCTCTTCAGTTTTGATCGACTGGGTTATTTTTTCCACAATTTTATGTATTATTTATCAGTTGAAGAAGCATACAGGTGGTTGTTTCGGCGTCGAATTTCCATCTGTCCAGAAACGAAAAGCAAGTTGTCGAATATTCCTCTGGCATCATAATTACGGAATTTGAAATTCATTTCCTTCCTGGAGAGTTTTCATTGTCATAATTTCATGTTTTCTCATAAATGAATCAATTAGCTTATCCAAAATGAAAGTAGAAAGTGAATACAATTAGCGAAAATACCCAGACCGAGTCCGGTAATGGCCCAGAATTTCGCTACATATTTTTCCGGCGATAAATAACACCGGAATCCACTCCGTCCGCATTCGCCATAGTATCCTCGTAGTAATTATCGTCCACGAGCCATATTCATATTAAACGGAATTTAGCGGTACAATACATGTAATGTTGAACCATTAAAAACTGAGCCTGTGTAATGTACGTCGATTGCATTGGGCAAGTTTGGAACAGGTGGGACAAAATAAAAAAGTGTTCCTAAGGAAATAAGTATTTTCAGAATAGCTTAATTTTTCCAAGGAAATGGTTTATAAAGAACGCGTTTGTTTGAAATATGTTTCTTTCCGTTAACCCGCTATCGCACCCCTAGGATGTCGAAACGTGTGCGAGCTAAGGACTAAGGAGGTGTTACTATACAATATACTAAATAAACAAAGTGAAATTTCACCTACATGGAACACTGTCATCCTCACTGGTAGACAAAAATGT
>WOGP01003788.1:0-14760 GCA_015342065.1 Leptinotarsa undecemlineata | reverse complement strand
GAGTTCAGCGTCAAAATTTAGAGTCTAAAGTTAAAAGATCGAGATTAAAGTAAAAATGGCTAGTCTAAGACGAAATTTCGAGTCTAAAGACGAAATTTCGAGTCTAAAGACGAAATTTCGAGTCTAAAGACGAAATTTCGAGTCTAAAGACGAAATTTCGAGTCTAAAGACGAAATTGCGAGTCTAAAGATGAGATTTCCAGTCTACAGTCGAAATTTCGAGTAAACAGTCGAAATTTCCAGTATACAGTCGAATTTTCCAGTCTACAGTCGAAATTTCCAGTCTACAGTCGAAATTTCCAGTCTGCAGTCGAAATTTCCCGTCTACAGTCGAAATTTCGAGTCTGAAGTTGAAATGTCGAGTCTAAAGTCGGAATTCCGAGTCTGAAGTCGAAATTCCGAGTCTAAAGACGAAATTTTCTGTCTACAGTCGAAATTTTGAGTCTAATGTTGAAATTACGAGTCTAAAAGTCGAAATACCGAGTTTGAAAGTCAAAATTTTGAGTCTAAAGCCAAAATTTCGAGTCTAAAGTCACAATTTCGGGTCTGAAACCGAATTTCGAGTCTAAAGTCGAACTTTCGAGACCTAAGTGAAGATTTCTTCTTTCCTTTGATCATCGTCAACGATAGAGGGGTACTTTGAGACCGCAAGTAATAATGGTCATCAAAAATTGATACAAACTATGGAAGCACAACAAGGGTAACAGTTCCTAAATTGAATGTTGGTCACATGATGGTTTGAAGAAGATTGAAAGAACAGCAGCTTCATCACTACCACTCAAAAACCGTTCAAGAATTAATAGATAAAGATTATTTCAATATTATGGGATTTTGGGACTGTTTCTCACCAACTCATACATATGGATCGAAGAAAACCTACACGCAATAAAAACGACTCATCATCAAATGACTTAATAGGACCAGTATTTCCTCCAAATAATTTAAATGGCGCGAAATACACTTTTTACAGAATTATTCATCAGAATACTTGGAAGAGGTAAATTTAGGAATGAGACAAAATATGTACAAGATGGAGTGCCAGCGCAGTTAGGGAATATTTTTCGGTCTATACCCTGGACGTTGGATGTACCTATTTCTTGGCCAGCTAGAAGTCCAGATCTTAGCCCTATTGACCTTTACATCGGGGGTTTTATGAAAAAGGATGTGTATTCTGTTGCAATAATCGGCGAACAACAACTAAAGCATCGAATCATTGACAGTGCAAGTTGATTTCGTCAGAAGCCTACGATCCTCCAAAAATTCGTTTTACCTTTTAAAAATGGCGCCGAATGTGTATTCAGGAACATGGAATCATATTAGGAATCACCATACATTCGTACATATTTTTTGTACCTGAGAATAACATGAATACTGAGTTGTTATAACTTACTTTTTGTTACTCAAAAGTTTTACTGCATCTAGAGAAAAATTGGCTTTTCTAAAAAGTGCTGAGGTGAAAAAAAAAATCAAAAATGATATATCAAACCAATGGGGTCATAATATTCTAAGGCACAGAAAAGTTTGGGGAGTTTTAGGGGTTCAACAGCCCCCTAAAATTTTTATGGGCTGAGCAGATTTAGTGGTTTCGTATGAAAAAGATTTTGTTACGATAAAAAAGCCGTGGATCAATTTTCATTAAGAAATGTTGAACGGTCCATGAAACATTGAAAAAAATCGATTTTTTTGTACTTTTCAATAGCTGTAACTTTTTTTGTGGGCACATTTGCACAATAAATTATTTTTGAATCCGGAATGAGGTTCAATTTACGACCTACCTCTTTGTTACACCCTGTATAATATTAAAAAAAAATTTAATTCAATAATACACTTGATATGAATGTAGAAAACGAGTCTATAACTCCTCGAAGGATTTACTACCCCCTTTTAAAAAAAATTATCTGTATCGTATATTCTTATCACTCACCTGCCGAATTCGAATCATGCAACCTACTATTGATGAAAATCAACAACACCAAACGTTATCAGCAGATGTCTGTCCGTCATTCAAACTTAAACAGGTTAGCGCCAGTACCATGCGACTAAAGAAGCAAATTCAATATAAAAAAAAAACAATCCAAAGTCAGTCTACTGAAGCAAGTTACTTACGCAATCATTCTCATCGTAATGGGCCATTTCCTCACCACCATCTTCCTTTTCCAAACTACAGAACAAAAGCGGGTTAGATCGCAGAGAGAAGTGCAGACGGTCAAGAATAGGAAAGAGTCTAGAGATACTTTGATTACTGAGGAGGTACAGTGTTTGCGGAAAAGTGAGGAAGAAGAAAAAAATGACGTTTTCCTAGAGTCTGTCCTATTTTTGATGATCTGTATTTGTTAACCTAGCAGCCAGTGAATTTTCATTGGTTTTTTGTTATATCCAACAGAAGATTAGCAGACTAGCTTAGATGGTCTACGAAATTGTTTGTTCATAACCAAAATACATTCAAGACCATTCAAATAATGAAAATTCTAAAACTGCTCTACTGAGTTTCAACAAGTAGGCAACACGAGGACGAGGATACCTCTACTTACGAAAACGCCATCTATGAGATCGACAAAGAACTAAATTTCCGAATATCAAGGCAAACAAAGGTACACAAGGCATACAGATACAAAGCCAAGCTCCGACGTCGCTCGCCGACCATATCGCCCTCTGTCTTCCACTGCAGCTTTCACTACTGAGAAACTAGCTCGTTTATCTTTGATATTCAAGGTTTGAGTGCTATGTCTATCCAATAGATGGCGTTTTCGAAAGAAGAAATGTCACCGTCCTCACTTCCTTGGGCTTGTCCTTTAAGGACAGTTGTGTCGAGTCGAAACAATGCCATCTGGTGATGAAACATAAATGCGTTGTGTTTGGGTTGCGATTTCCAGCTAGTTGCCTTGCAGTGATAGCAGAGTACAAATCTCGTCACTAGTCGATGTTGAGGCTAGGCTTTGCATCTGATCGCCTTGAGGTGCCTTGATACTCAAGGAATGAGTTCTATATCTATCCCATAGATGGCGTTTTCGAAAGGGGAGAAGTCACCGTCCACATTTCCTCGGGCTTGTCCTTTAAGGAGAGTCGAGTCCAAACAACGCCATCTGGTGTTGAAACATAAATGCGCTGATAGTGATAGACGGAGTACAAATATCGTCACTAGTCGATGTTGAGGCTAGGCTTTTCATCTGATCGCCTTGAGGAGCCTTGATATTCGAGGATTGAGTTCTATATCTATCCTATAGATGGCGTTTTCGGAAGGGGAGATGTTACCGTCCTCACTTCCTCGGGCTTGTCCTTTGAGGACAGTTGAGTCAGTCGAAACAACGTCATCTGGTGTTGATACATAAAGTCACCCTCAAGTCAACCCCAAATACTGTTACTTTCCTGTTGAGAAATTTTGTTTGAGCCTCTACTGGAGCTCAACTTAAAGCTTCAGTCCAGAATGCCATCGTGAACCCTTAGAAAAGTGATGAATTTGCAGAGAAATATTAAATATTTCATTGTCGAAATGCCTAATCCTAACCTTTAGAAGTTTGTTGGCAGTTTCATAAATAACCTCTTGAAGATTTCCATGAACAAAAAAAGATATATAGATATATACAATATTTCGTTTCAACGTCCACTGGTATTGCGGCACCGCCCCCTTCAACTTTACACCCTTCGCTACCCTCCACCAACAAAACACTCACCTGGAATGGAGATGCTGCAACTGCAATTGGAAATTATCCACCTGTTCCTGCAGTTCGTCGTTTGTCCTCTGGAGCTTCCTTATGTTATTACCGGCCGTATCTAACTCGTCTTCTGCGACGGCCAGGTCTCGCTTGAGTTCTTCGACTCTGCCCCGAAGTTTCTTCACTTCAGTTTCGTATTGCTCCGCCCTCCTCACGGCGTGCGCTAATTCCGTCATTTTGTCCTGTACCATTTTCTTCATTTTGATTTGGGAATGTTTCAGTTCAGATATTTCCTAAAATTCATCGAGAACAAGTTAGACAGTGTATATGCTTTTTGAAGACCAGTTCATAACAAAGAAAAATTAAAGAGTACCTAAAGCATTCGATAAGTTAATGACTTCCTGCTGATTTCTTTACCCCATTCTCGTGGTGTCAGTGGAATTTGAATCAGAGTGTCAAAATGTCAAAATTACTACTTTCATTTCCAAAACGTACGGAATTCCTCAAGGATCTCGCTCTGGACCCTTTCCTTATACTTTATTCGTTAAGGTTACTGACAATTTTATTCTTATGGTATAGTTGAAATCTCTTGAGTTGGATTCAGAATTTTCCGTCAAACCATACTCAAAGTATCGAAATTAGTAGTTTGACTTCCAAAACAGATTTGGAATCCTTCAAGGACCTCACTCTAGACCCTTTCTCTCTACTTTATTCTTCAATGACATTGGCAATTTTATTCTTAGGGTATCAGTGGAAATCTTTCAAATTTGATTCAGAACTATCTCTCAAACCCTACTCAAAGTATCAAAATTAGCAGTTTAACTTCCAAAACAGATATGGAATCTCTCAAGGACCTCACTCTAGACCATTTCTCTATACTTTATTCTTCCATGATACTGACAGTTCCATCTTTTGAATTTCATTCAGAACTCTATCAAACCATACTCAAAGTACCAACCAATTACCAGAAATGCAATACTCGCCCCCAAGAACGTTTTACCAAACAAGTTGACATCTTATATGAATATGAATTAATGATGGACATCAATTGTAAATAAATAATGATTGAACATGATTATCAGTTTTCTTCATGAAGGGGCAATTGGGTAACAGGATAAATTTTTTCTTGAGAAAAAACATTTTTCCAATGTTTTGAATTTGATTGAATTCTTTTTCAAGGCTGGAAAATGAGTTTCTTCATGTTGAAAATATATTCATTTTAAAAACATCGGACATATTAGATACATAATAATAATAATAATAAACAGGAAAATAATAAAACAAACGTTTGTTTATTTTTTTTGTGTAGTGTTATTGTTTTGTCTTGAACAATTTTATTATTTTAGTGTTTTTTCATTGTTATTATGTAGCGAATACATCTGATGTTTTTGAAATAGTTATTTTTTCAACACGAAGAAACTCTTGTTCGAGCCCTGAAAAATTTATTTGAATTCAAAACGTTGGTAAAAAACAGTTGTTTTTTTTAATAAACATTCATCACATTACCCAACTAACTCTTCTTGAAAAAAATCATTGAATTTTTTATATTTTACTATTAGCATGTGAGAAACCACTGCTATATATCACCCACCTTATTTTTATCAATCAATTCCTGTTGCAAGTGCCTTATTTCGGCATCTGAGTTCGTCACAGGACGACCCCTGCGTTCCATCCTCTCCTGCATATCTCGCAATTCACTTCTCAATTTCTTGTTGTCTCTCTCAATCGCTAGCTTTTCAGTTTCTAATCTTTCGCGTTTTCCCCACTCAGCGGCGTTTTCTGCTTGTAACCTTTCTAACTGTTGGATTGAAAAAAAAAATTAAAACTTTAATCGAACTTTGATTGGATTGAGTTTGATATCCGAAGAAACACTGAATATGATTAGGGGTAACAGAAGATACAATACAAATAACAATTTAAAAAAAATACTATTTGTTCTGTAAGCCACGTCTAAGCATGCCTTTTTTTTTTAAAAAACGAGCGATAGTGGTGAGTTCAAGATATCACAATGCCCTATAGCGGACCCTATCGTTTTTTGAAGTTCGACTTTTTTCAACATTAAACTCGAAATTAAACTCTAAATCACGGTATTACACTTGAAATCAAGACATTAAACTCGAAATTACAAGTTTAACTCAAAATTTCGACTTTCATCTAGAAATTTTTACTGTTAACTTGAAATTACGATCTCAGTTCCAACTTAAAACTAGAAATTATGAACTTTAACTCAAAATTTCCACTTCAGTCTCGAAATTTCAACTTTGAACTCAAAATTAAGACATCAATTTTGAGTTTAAACTAGAAATAACGACCTTCAATTCAAAATTACGACATTCAATTCAAAATTCCGACTTCGATTACAAAATTTCGACTTTATACTCAAAATTTCCACTTTAATCTCAAAATTTCAACTGTTAACTCGAAGTTACAAATTCAATTTCTACTTTTAACTAGAAATTACGACCTTCAAATCAAAATTTCGACTTTAATTTCAAATTTTCGACTTTGAACACAACATTTCGACTGAACTCGAAATTTGGACTGTAAAGTCGAAATTAGGAGAACAAACTCGAAATTACTACTTCAATTTCGTCTTTAAATTAGAAATTACGACCTTTTACTCGAAATTTTAATTTCAATCACGAAATTTTTACTTAAAACTCAAAATTTCGACTTCCATCTAGAAATTTCGACTTCCATCTAGAAATTTCGACTGTTAACTCGAAATTACGACTTCAATTTCGATTTTAAACTCAAGATTTGAACTTTAATTTCGAAATTTCGGCTATAAACTCGAAATTACGACTTCATTTCAAATGTGAAGTCGAAATTACCATCTTAATATACAAATTACGATCTTTGATTCAAAATTTTGACTTCAATACCGAAATATCAACTTCACACACAAAATTTCGACTGTAAACTCGAATTTACGACTTTGAACTCGATATTTTGACTTCAGTTTCGAATTTAAACTCGAAATTGGGAATATTATTTAGAAATTTCGAGTTTATTAAAATCGGAATTTAAGTCGAATAGAAACCTCACATGACATAGTTTCTATCAATGTTTCTCACAGAAGACTGTTACATAGAAAAACTTATGATTGTAATCAATGAGCAAAACGCTAATAGATAAAATTTGAACCTACCTCAGCCCTCAAGTCATTCATCCTCTTATCCATACTTTCCCTGGAGTTCGCTTCTTCCTGTAGATCGGCTTTGATCGACTGGAGCTCTTTCTGATGTTCGTCCTGGAGCATCAGAATATCCCGCATGGTATCCTGCCTTGATTCCCTGAGTTCGTCACACTTATCCCTGGCTTCTTGAAGTTCGCTGGTCAGTCTCTCTATATTTCGGTGGAGTTGAGATTTTTCACTGTGAAATTAAACATAGATTCCAATACATTCCACAGTTCATGAAATTCAATTACAAAAAGGCATATTTTCACTTTCAATTCATAATCATTACATTTCTTCGATTTTGGTTTATTCACAATCACTGTGAGTGAGTGGTCCCTCTTTCATGTTCTTTCAAAATGTGAGGGAGGGAAAGAGATTACGTAAGCGCCCTCAAACTCACTCCAGCAGAGGCATATGTTATTGCAGAAGGTCACTCAAAGTCAAACTAAAAACCCACTCCAAGGCCGTTGAAGGTAGAATTCTTAAATCATCGGAATAGCCGCGTGAATCAATGAAGGTCGTTCAAGTTCGAGCCCAAAATACTTTCTCAAAGTCATCTTGCCGACGTCGTATGACGTAGATCAAGGTCGTTCAAAGTCAAACTGAAAACACTTCCTCATAGTCACCTTGGCTACGTGGTGCAACGTATGTAGCGGTCATTTCAAGGTTAAAAGTAGTGGGGGGGGTTCAAATCGGCTCAAACCAACTACTAATTGCTACAACTTAACTCTTGCAAGTTTGGACTTTTGAGGGTTGCTATTCATATGTAGACGTTAGCTGGTTAAGAAAAAAACACATTTATATAACAAATACTCATTAAATGATACCATTTTCAATCACAGTCTACAAAGTTAGGTTCGTAGCTAGGAAAACCCAAAATAACAATAAATAAAAGTACTTTAAGCACATCACTTACTCTCTCTCGACTTGCAATGTCTTGGTAGTTTCTTCCAGCCTGAGCTGAAGCATTGACAACTTCTGCAAAACATACTCCTCTTCGTAATCACCTCTATCGCATGCTTTCTCAGAAGTAGTGGCTTTCTCGCCGGTACTACCTTCATCCCTTTTGTCTCCATCTTTGAAAAACCTCGGCACAGCGCCCTGTAAAACATACTCTTCAATGACGGAACAATCTGAATCCTGAACGGCTGTACTATCACATTCTGGATTGGAATGCGAAGAAGATACTCCGTTCTCTCTTTCTCCCACCGGAGAGCTCATACTGAAACCAAATTCTTTCAAGGGATCCTCCCCTAAGGCCTCTAGGATTTGCGAATCGAACTGTTCGGCGTGCTTCAATAGCAGTATGTGGATCCTTTCCATTTCCTTTTTCAGCTGGTCATTTTGGGCCTCCAGTTCTTCCTTTTCTCTCTTACTAGTGTTGGTATCTTTCAACACAGTTTCCAGCTTAGTGCGCAGTTGTTTGCTTTCTTCTCTAGCCTTGTTGCGTTCGTTTCGCACTTTGCTCCACTTTTCTCTCCAGTTCGCTGTGCAGTCCGACCACCAACGCATGGTTTTCTCCATTTGTGCAGCCCTGCCCTTGGCTTCCTCCAATTCTCTCTGTCGTAACGCCTATAAACAGCAGATAAGGTGATACCTCAAAATGTTTAATAATGATTTTTTTCAATGGCAAAATAATGTAAGCATTTTTCCCAACCAGCAGGACATACGTTTCACCAACCAAGTTGACGTCTTCAGGAGATGAAGACTCCAACTTCAGGCATGCCAACTCGGGCATGGCAACATTCAAAAGTTGGTATGCCTGACTGTCACGAAACCTGTGAGAACGATCATAACTGCAACTCTGAAAGATCTGTTTTGCACTTTAATCTCCCTTAATTTTGTGAATAAATGATATAATTGTAGGATTTTTTCAATAAAAATCTTTTTCTGTAGTGAAACAAAGTTTTTCATAAACTTTTTTGAGCATTTTCACCAGGATTTTTTATTCTTGTAATTGTTATGGAGGAGGGTTTCTTGAAATTCAAAATCGGTCACTACTTGACATCATATGTAGGTACCTCATTTTGTTGTCTGCAAAAGTAATCCACTGACAACCTAAATCATTGATTGAATTATTTATCAAGGACAGAAGTGGTCCTAGACAAATACATCTAAAGTTTACAAGCTGAGGTTTCGCTAAAATCATAAAAAATCAATTAAAGGAGTGACACAATTTTATTTGAAATTTTATTACCCTATTGGACCTACTATCACTATGAATTTCATGGTTTCTATCTACTACAATGATGAAGGCTTTTACAATGGGGTTTCAAAATCACATTGTAACTTTTAATGAAATCCGAGTGTGAATTTCAATAGTTGACATATTTTCAAAAACAACAAGAACATAAGGATGCCCAAATTCAAAAATTGCAATTACAGTTGAAGTGTAGCTGTAATTTACCTCATTTGCCTCCCACTCAGAGATATCTGCAACTCTTGAAGAAGTAATTGATGCTGTGTCTTGGTCTCTGACATGTCGACGTGATGAAGTTCCACCACTAATACTCTGTGCCATTTTTACCTACTTTTTAATTCATAATTTCCTACACAAATGAATAATTTACCACACTTCTGAAAAGGATGGAATAACTAGAAAATCCTGAATTTCAAATAAAATTGAAACCAAAATAGGAATAACCTTCACAAATGACAGCTTTCAAAAAGATGTCCTATGTCAAAAGCACAGAATAGTGATTGTTCTGTGTCAAAAGTAAAAGATACATCCATGTATGGAGTTACTTATTTGCATATTGATTACTTCCTTCCTTTCTTTGGAAGATTCCCTTATCCTATTTTTATGTATCAAGATGGAGTATTAAAAAGCCAAAAACTTTCTTTCCCAAAAATTAATCACTCCTAAAAATATAACCCCTTCAATATAAATCAGAAAGTGATTCTATGATCACAGAACTTCCAAGGGGTTAAATAGTGAGGGTGGGTTTATTAAGCCATATTCAATGCGAATTTTGAGTTATCCAACGCGCACTGGAGTATTTTAGTGTAATAAAGTACATACATGGCTTAGAATAATCAATTAGAGAGAAAACTACTGAAGTGTTTGTGCTAAAACCACATGAGTTTCAAAACAGAGAAATCTGAGTATTTCCAAATATCACCAACCACCAATAATGCTGATCGGCATAACTGACTGTCAAATTTCATGTTTATTGTTTTGTGGTTTTTCCTGTTTTGAGCTATTCAGTTGTGAATTTGTTCAATTGTTTTTAAGTGCGTTTATTGCAGATATGAGGAGCTAATGGATGAGTTGAATAAATCACTAGCACTCACGAGAAGCACAAGAAACCACGACAATATATGAAAACAGCTGACGGGACTTTGGATTTGATTTACCATCTGGCTTAGTTTCAATATGTCTGGTAGGTGTCGCAGCTGAACGATGGACTTTTCAGTGGGGAAACGGTAATTAACGACAGCGCATGTGGAAACCTGTACAACTCCGTGTATTTCGTTATTTGATGCGGTATTCAAATATCTTTTTGTAGAATACACATTTAGAGTATCTTTTAAGTGATTAGCAGAATATTTTTGGTAATGATCAAATTGGTAATGTCAAATTGACCAATAACGAGTGAATTAATTATAGAATGAGCATTATTCATCAGCAAACAAGATAAGAAAGCCAAAATCAACTAAGTGTTTATCTACATTTTGAAAATAATCAACACAAAAACGAAAAACTTCGACAATCGAATCTACTCATATTCATTGTTTTTACAGTAAAAATGTTTCTGTCTACTTTGCATCCCAATCATAATTACAACCAAGTTGTTTGCTAGCGACAAACAAATTGCAATTAATTCACCTTGAATTCGTACAGACACCTAATCACAACTTGATGATTTCCCATTAAAATTAATTAAATGACCGTAATCAATGCAGGTACATAAAGTGTGTTACTTTTGAAGCAGGGTTAATATATTTCGTGAAAATATTTGTGTTCAATGTGTATCATCAATTATTTCCTACCAAAAACCTGGAATCATACAGAATTTCCGAATATTTACACTCAGAGAAAGGTAACTCAACACAAATATCACTTCCTAATATCAGAACTGCATCAACTTCAATTTAGATCGTCTCCCGATAACACCATCTTGGTCATTCAAAGCGCATCAAGAAGAGTGTTGCAGTTCGAGGACAGTGTTTGTGTTGGAACATCTTGCCCTATTTCGTTGAAGAAGATAAATTTTCAAAGAAAAAGTTGAAATAGCAACTGCCCCTGTAGATGATAGAGAAATTTTTCCAATTCTGAATTGCTGGGTACCTACATTAAATATGTAGGATTGTAGGTGTTCTATTTGCAAATGACTTCGATATATAGATAAGCATAATCGTCTAAGGAATGGTGCCTGCCAGTCGAGTCAGCGGCGTCCAAAAGTGCTAGAGCAGGGTATTACAGGGGTTGGCGAAAAAAAATATATGCATCAAAGGTGCTGACAAGTGAAATATTCTGTCGTAGGTCACACAAATAATAATTAGTTTTCAGATATATAGAAAACTCACAACAAATAATTTTCACGTATTGAACATTTTTTGTGTAAAAAATCAGAGGCTTCAATGATCTTTTTTAGAGATTTTCATCTGTCACAATATGAAAAAATTTGTGAAGAAAGATTTTATCGGCGTGTATTTTTAGTACACTCCGATATAAGGGAAACAACATCTTCAATATTATAAAGTGGATTTACAAGAAGTGATTTTTTAAAATGGTGTTTCAATTTTTTGTAGTGAATGTCTTCCAATCCACCGATTAAAGGTTGTATAGTTTAACTAGCAGATAGTCAGTCTATTTCATTGTTTTAGTGTAGTTCACCAGAAGTAGTCTATACAATTCCTTGTTGCGGGTATTATACTTGTGTTGACATTTTTGTTTTTGTGTATCCACAAGATCACAGGTGTTAAAATTTGCGATGAACAATGGTTTGGCATGTTTCCTTGGTCCAGCCTTAGCCATAGTTCTGATAATTTTTTTGATGTATTAATAACTGATGGCATGCTCATCTATGAAATTTCTAAATAAAAACTGACTTATGGACTTTTTTTTGCAATTCCTGAGCGTGTTCTTTCCAGTTCAGGTTGGAATCTCTGTGAAATCCTGATATGTTGACTGATGAATCAGTTGCTATATTTTTTGAGAAAGTTATTCCTTTAGTTTTCTTTTATTCAAGGATAAAATATTTGCGTTGAAATGATCTTCAACTCGTGATACTGACATTCCAACTATCTCTTCTAAATTCCTGTTTCTGATTAACAAAGTTGAGTCTTCTGCGTACATAAAAACATCCGCGATATCTAAGAAGGTTGACAGATCATTCATATAGATTATAAGCAACACTGGCCCCAGCACTGAACCCTAAGGCATACCATTTTTGATTTGCATGGTCCTGGAGGTCAAATTATTGAAGGATATGTGTTGTTGTGAAAGCCTACATTCCTATACTATTATTATTATCGTTGAAGAATTGAATCAAACCCGATTTGTTGGATGTTTTCCTGGTAGCAGGATAGACAATAATTGAAGTAAATGACCGCAAATAAGTTGAGCATTTCCCCCCAGGTCATGCCACTGGAAGCCATCGCGCAGGTAGCTTCTTACCTGTTTAACTGTAAATACGAGTATTCAACGTGTACGTGGATGTTTCAAACTTCTTGACTCAGTCAGTGCGACCGAACGTTCAATGAACTTGACGAAATTATGGTCAGATGAGGAAATATCCAGGGTGCCGTAAAGTATTTGAAAGAAAATGTGAAAATCCAGTAAAACCGCAAGTTTTATCAATTAAGTTTTGATGAAATAAAGATAAGACTGTTGTCAACAAGTACGTGTACTTCGGGGATATGAATATGAAAAGAAATGGTACTGTCGCGGGTACTGATAAGAAAAAAAGTGTTTTGTGGGCCTACGTGTATTGGTTCTTCGGGGGAATTTTCGGGCTGCACCTCTTTTATTTGGAAAGGGATGCGCATGCTTTCCTTACTTGGAGTACTTTGGGAGGATACGGATTGGGGTGGCTGGCAGATATCACCAAGATTCCTAGATATGTGAGGGATTGCAACAATGATCCGTCATTTCTCAAGGAGCTGGAAGAGCGGAAAAAGAAAAATGCCAAAGTGAGTGTTTTCGTCTAGTTTTCGACCTGTTTGTTTCGATGCAAACAACACCGTAATTATTTATGTTTTTAAAATTTGTGATTTCAGTTTCGTTTCGAAGCATTTTCCATACAGTTTCCCACAGGTTTTTGCGATATTGGAAATTCAAATTCCGAATTTAGAGAAATACATTTCAATCAGGAAATGTTTGGATAGTTTTCATTTCAATCAAATAATTGTAATGAAAAAATACTGATACCTACTTTTATGAGTTCGGTAAGACTATAGTCAACTATTCTCCGGCATGTTTATTTATTTCCACATCATTATTATACTTTTCCAATACATATACAGAATGTATAGAAAATATCGGTACTTAATGATTCATTTGTATAGTGTAGAAACGTTAATTTCATTGACTGAAAGTCTTTTAACAAAAAAATAGTTTCTTTTCAAATCATTTTTATAGAAATTGTGCAATTATTACTTGGGTGTAATTTAAAGTTGTAATGTTATCGTGAAACGAATATCAAGTTCAAGGTTTTTTATTTCCGTCGTTACTTCTGAAGAAAAAGCCCGATTCGAATAATTCAAAGCAGAATTTACTTGTTTATAATCAACTTTTATATTGAAATTATTCGTTCTGTGTCAATTATGTGACCATTTCTTGTTGTCTGAGTAGGTAAATTTATTCAATAACTCATTACATTCGAAACCAATAACAGATGAGGAAAATCATATCTGAAGATATGAATTTGTTGTTTCAATTATTTTCAGTCGCAAGTAAGTCTTGAAAATTTCCTTCTTTGAAATAACGTATTCAAAAAACAAACTTTGACGTAAACTATTCACTCTAAAGTTTACGAAGCCCCTATACAATAACATCTTTGAGTGTATTGCGATATATTGTGACGCCTGAAGATGCTATCATATAACGAAACACGTGTTGCGGTTTTCTAAACTTTCAAATAAAAATATCACATTAAAGTATGTTTTTTGAATACGTTATAATGTATTTTCTTCAAGTATCGGTCAGTTCTATCATATTTCCTTCAAGATATGTTCTTAAACGTCGAACTTAATCAATAATAATCAATAGTTTCTAACGAAACACAAAGTTCATCATTTAATAAAAAAATCAGAGTATTGTCTCACAATAGAAAATAGATTTTTTAAATATTTTCAACCATTCAATATTAAAATTTTCGAATGTTTTTTAGGTTGCTTTTTGTTATGACATGTAATAGTACGATTATTCCTCTCATTCGAAATATCCTTCACAGATCAATCTTATTCTGAAATATTCCTGTTTCAAATCATACATTCTCGAATAATGGCCACCTATTGATGCAATTATGTATCGTTATAGCCACATCTTCTCTAGATGAAGCGCATCTCTCGGCATGACTTCATAAAACCCCACAGGAAAAAGTCTAATGGGCTCAAATCACACTATCTCGGTGGCCAGTTCACATCACCAATACGTGGGATGACCATGCCCTCAAATGGCCACGCCAACGTCGTTCTCAAAGAAATATGAACGATGCTTGAGTATAAACAATCAAACTGTATAACTAATTACCTGATCAGAATGTTAGATCTAGTTTTTTCACCTTTTTTTTTGTTATGTTGCCCATGAAAATTTGTCTTTTGTCGGGGGATATTGAATCCGTTGTAGGGAATGAGAAGTGCCGAATTTATTGGAACTATTCATTCCCCACCCTCAGGCTCATACAAGCTAATAAGCATGATGTAGTCCTTCTCGACCACCAGACCAAAACGATATTTGTCGTGGAGTTTTCAGCTCCTG
>WOGP01003787.1:0-14760 GCA_015342065.1 Leptinotarsa undecemlineata | reverse complement strand
TCAGTTTTCGCTGATCTCTGTGCCGTGTATTGAATCCTGCCCTTTGATAGAACCTGTACTGCTTATTATTCTATCAATAAAAACCATTATTATTATAATTATTATTATTATTATTAGGCCAGAATTACTTTTACTGTGTTGCTCAATTTTGTATCTTGGAACTATCGAACAGAATATTTTTTGTTTAAAAATAATGACCAATTGTTGTAATTACTAAAATTAACAAAACCTCAATATTGGAGATACTTGCAAGAAACTGATTTTTGCATCAACCGACAGATCTTTGAGATTTTTTTCACGCCGAAATGAAGGTAATCCTGCTGAAAAATCTTCGGTAAATTTTTTTTTTAACTTTGTAGTTTTTGGTAGAAAAATCACTGTAATATATTTGGTATTATTTCATTCCAACCCGGATATTGTTGAAACCAATTCAAAAATTTTTCCATACACACTGGCTTTCACTTCGAAAGGTCATACGTCGGCCTGACCTCAAGAAAGGGGCAGGAATTTTCTCCTTGGCGTTTATTCCTGGAAACCATAAATCGACCGCGAAAGACGCGTTCCACTCCCTTAATCCATAAGTCATTGGTGTACTTCTCATTTTCTAGAGTACACGCATTTCACGGATAGTAGTTTTCCGCATTCTTTCGTCTAGAAAACGTTTCATTTCATCTGATAATGACGAACAACAAATCCACCAGCTAACTGGAAGATATTCCAATTATTACGAAGGATTACATTAATCCTGGAGTTTCATATCAATGGCAGCCTGTGTGACTGACACAATACGTTATGATCATTATCGTTTATGGAATTGGTCAATTATTTACCCAGAAAATATTAATAATTTTGCTGTGAGATCAGTTGAAGAGTCCAAAACGTTGCTGTTGACTCCGCTTGTCGAGAGCACATATTTTTGTTCTTTTCATCTGTAAAAGCTGCCTAGCTATCGACATTTTCATCGTTTTTCTTCATTAAAGGATATAATCCCAAGTTAACTGAGGAAAACATTTAAAACTTTATTCCCCAAATCCTTAGACCATCTGCTGTTGTAAACGCTTGTGATAACCCACCGTCCTATTCTTCACCGCTTCCAAACTGCATCAAATAAATGACTTAATTTAGCATAATAACTAGTCACTTAATAAGAAAATAAAGCGCGACAGAAGGGGCATTCGAGAGCCAACTAGTAGCACCGGCTGTTTCTAATGTTTAGAACGAGGGGAGTTCCTCAAGGATATCACAGACCTTCTCCCGACCTTCTAAGGGCCACGTTAATAAGCAGGCAGTAGAGCTGCACAAAAGGTTGTTGGAGATACGAGGACGCCAGTCACGAAATGGAATCGATTTATATTTCAATTGAAAAATCGTCATTACTGAATTCTATATCCCAAAAGTTTCATATCATTATCATTGATGCAATTCAATGACGTTCCAGGCAACAAAAAATATCCTTCTGCATTTCGATACTTGCACACTACACACACATACATACACAAGACACATACCACACACACACATACACAAGACACAGACGACATCACACAAGACACAGACGATACTACACAAGACACAGATAATATCACACAAGGCACACATACACAAGACAAAGACGACACCACACAGGACACAATAGGCGATACAAGATACCACACACGATACAAAACACATACGACAACCGACAGACGATATACACGATACAAGATAGACGACGCAAGACACACGACAATACACTCGACAAAACACATACGACACAAGACACCACAGACGACACAAAACCCATAGAACACAAGATAGACGACACTCGACACAAGACACAGACGACACACACACGACACAAGATAGACGACGCAAGACACGCGATAATATACTAGACGAAATGCACACGGCAAAAAACACCACATACGACACAAGACATCACAGATGACGCAAGACACCACAAGCGACACACGACAAAACATACTACGCAGGATACAAGACATAGACGACACATACGATGCCATACAGACGACATACACTACACAAGGCATAGACGACACACGGCACACACGATACGAGACATGACAAAAGATAGACGACACAAGACACACTAGGCACAAAAGACACAAGACGTGGACAACACAAGATACATAAGATACCAAACAGACGACACACCCGAGACAACATTTATGTCACAAGATAGAAAAAACAAGACACGGGTGGATGATATAACACTCTACACACGATTAAAAAAACATGACAGATGGCACAAGACGCAGATGACACGAAACACACACGACACAGACGACGCATGTTACAAGACATATACGACACCTGACAGACAACATACACTACAAAAGCCACACACGACACACTAAACACAAACGACACAAGACGCGGACAACACAAAACACACCCGACACAGACGACGTATGTTACAAGACACATACGACACCAGACAGACGACACTACTACACAAACCACACACCACACACGACACACTAAACACAAACAACGCAAGACGCGGACAACACAAAACACACACGACACAGACGACGCATGTTACAAGACACATACGACACCAGACAGACGACACACACTACAAAAGCCACACACGACACACTTAACACAAACGACACAAGACGCGGACAACACAAGACCCACGACGACCCAGGACAGCCGACACAAGACACGCACGACACAAGACATACAAGATACAGACGACGCAAGTAATATATATCTGTACTAATTATTAAAATCAGCTTTCGTCAAATATCAGATATTGAAATTTCGGGTTCATAAGGATCTTTTCTCACATAAAACTTGTAAAATTCTGATAATAACATCATTATCTTAGATAAATGATTATTTCCAGCAAAACAGGTTGATTTTGATAAAAGAATTACTTACTCAATACAACCATAGTCTCAAGATCACACTAGTGATCTTGAGACTATGGATGACATGGATGTGTAAGATTGTTTCAGCGACATTTGAGGAAGAGCACAATGCGCAAAACATATTTATTCTCAGAATCGCATCAGTAAACTAAAGTATTGTTTCTTGAGCTGCCTCATATCTCTGCATCACTTATAACAATGAGGCGATCCCACGAGAAGATATCAAAGATAACTCGATATACTCTTACACATTTCCTCGACCGTATGTAGACCATTAAAATAATATATTTTCCTAGGAAATTATCCACTATTGTTCGTCCGGCAAAGTTTCTAATGGTCTCCGATATTGTCGATCAAGCTGCCATTGTTAAAATCTCGTTTCAGCGCACTCTTATTAAATTCTATTACACGGCAAAATAGGTGCCTCGTGGGAAAGCTTTGAATTATAATAATTCCAAGTATACAGTTTACTCAGCTCCATTATCTATGGAGAACGGAATAATTGTGTTTGATGTTTTCATGTGGATTTCCTCGAGCAGTATTCAGTGGCGTAACGAACAGATACGAAAATATCCTACAAGAAACACAACTCCAACAGCGATATTGTTGACCGAAATACATTTTGTACGGGGTGTTTCCATAAATGGATGCAGCATGAATTTTTTGCATAGAGTGCGCTATTTCACTTCCATGGAAATGTCGGTATTTCCACGTTGTTAATAATTCACAGAGTTATTCAGATAAAACGGTGTACTTGTATAAACGGTGTACTTTTATAAAATGTTAGACTTCAATAATACATAATGATGTTTTCATACACATCAAGAACAATAAAATTATTCCCTAATACGAAATTCACGACATTCTCCACGGAGTCTTGTTTATGACGACATCAAAACATCGCAATAAGTGAAATGATATATCTCACTTTTTTCAGTGAAAAATCACATCGTCAAGTTAAAATTCTCAATAGATTCACAGTTATAAATTATGTTTCAATACCTTTTATTTCTGCACTATCATAGCTATCAGTTGTTTCATCAAGATATGCCCTGACTGATGAAGGCCATCATTATCAAATATCTAATTTGTTTATCTAGTCACTATTGCCTCCTTTCAGATAATTTTAAACGTAATTATGACCATTTTTCAAAAACAAAATAATGAATTTCCAAAAAAAAAGAAATAGTCGAAACGTGTTAGGAATCACACGTTAAAAGGTAAAACCTCGTTAAGCCTTAGCTCGCACAAGTTTCGACTTCTGAGGGTTGTCGTTCGTAGGGGTGCGACAGCGGGTTAACGGAAAAACAGATTTTAAACAGATTTTTAAACAGGTATTTATATTGGAGCATATTGTAGCATACTGGTGATTAAACTCCATCTTGAGCCCTTTTTGGAGTGAGAATGCAGTGTAAAAATATAGATATGCATCAATGTTCTCATTTAACTGAAAAAAAGGTTGATTGTATAACAGTTTCATTTTTTTTTTCAAAAAAACAATTGTTTTCTTGCTGCCGTTTCGAATTTACTTAAATTCTTCTTCGGGGCTCGTTAATTAGTTTTTTCGTGTTGATAATATTGAAGAGGAATTTAATTAAATTAGAAACGTCAAAAAACAATTGTTTTTTTCAGAAAAAATTCATCCTGTTACCCAATCAACCTTTTTTCAGGAAAATATTGGATCCCCAAACTAGTTAACTGTTTTCATTTAATTTTTTTCGTATTTCAGCTAACAACGACACGGTCACCCTATATGTGTGCCACTGGCAATACTTTGGGACTTTTCTCTTTCTAGATAACGCGAACAGTTTGCTATTTCTTGCACTCTCCTTGCACATCATTAATCTTGAGGTGTTAGTTTATGCGGAGTCTCCTAGACACGACAAACACTATGTACTTTCACGTTTACAAGGTCCTCCGACATCGGTGATAGATGACTTTTCTACGCAATTAATTGTTTTGCGCCATTTTCTCCGCATTTAACGGTGCTTTTTGTAACTACACACTAACAAACTTTGTCTTGTCGCAGACAATACTGCTTTCAGAGTTTTCACAATCGAGGTGGCCAGATCTGAAGACAATTCGTCGAAAACTTTTTTCACAGAGAAAATATTTTGGACGAGCCGTTTTTTAGCTGATCTCATTAAATAGGAACTCAAATAATCTCTCTTCACATCGAGAAGTTCTTTGAAGTGATAATACGTGATATGATAAGAGTACAAATATTTCAAAATAAAAGAGATCATTAGGAATTCATGGTTGAGTACGTAAACTTTCGATTCCTTCCATTATATTAGCAATTATTGCTAAAAATGGTTATAGAGAATTTTCATTCAGAATACTTGAAGGAAGTATTCCTTGTCCATTAATTTTTTCTGTAACCTTTTGTATTCGAAATTTAGTATGTATGGAAAGTTGATATTTTGAACGAAATTTATTTTACACTAACTTTATTTTTATGTTCCCATATTGTAAAATTGTTATATCAATGGAATACCAGATGATATATATATATATATATATATATATATATACTTCATGCAAATTTACCATACCATAAGTCAAAATTATTGAAAGTATCTCTTCAGAATATAATATTTTGAAAAAGTAGTTTAAATATTCAAATGGATCTATGCCAAAATTTTCAACAAAAATACGTTGCGAAATAGTTAACTATAATTCAGTCACCTTTTTGTATAATGAGAAACAAATAATATTGTGTCAGTTTTCAACCTTCTAGCACTTTTCATCTTGGTGGAAGGAATACACAAAGAATGGAGTCTCACACCAAAGTTAGTTGGCGAGAGAAAAACAACACAAAGTGTAACATCGCTATCATTATTTTTCTGCTTCATTACACACGCCTCAGAACCAGAAGGATATGAACTGCTCGTTATCGTTTGGAAAATTTAAATATCAATAAAAGGACACAACTGACACCGAGGGAATATTTTTCTCACAAAAGGAACGAAAGACAAAATAACTTCTATCCATGACTTCCACATCTTTGTAAGGAATGTATTTTGAACCTAATTGTTTTCTTTCCCTCTTTCTTTCCCTCAAAATGTTTTGTATAAATATGGAAAAGTGGTAATCAAAAATCCTTTTTCCCATAAACTCATCTCCCCTAAAAATGAAATATTTTGCACTTTTTCAATCCCTCTAAAAATAACTTGAAACACTAAATAAATTTAAAAGGCATTCAAAATAATTATAATCCCAGAATGGGATTTATATGAATTTTTCATAAAAATTTCTTGTATTAGTATAGCTATCGAAAAATGTATTTAAATTTTTATGTGACTCGTTGACATCTACGAAATTTGTTATATTAATAGGCAGGTGATCTGGAGATTATTCAAAAAAAATTTATTATACCTGAAAATCGCGTTTTATATTTTCCGATTTTTGCCTCATTTCAATAAGTGGGACCGATATTTTTCAATTCAATAAGAGGAAGTTTTTATAATGGTGTACGATACGGTGTGCGTAGAATTTCTTTTGAAAAAAATAAGACAATGTAATTTCTCATCTAACATCATGAATTGAATCAAATCCTACATGACGGGAAGAACTATGTATGTCTCTTGTAATAATGTACTTTCTGATTCTCATGCCATAAAACTTGGTATACCTCAAGGATCTGTTATCGAACCACTACTCTTTCTCCTATATGTTAACGACATGCCGCAACATATAACAACAGGTTATGTTACAATGTTTGCCGATGATACTACCATTACCGTATCAGGTTCAACTGTTGAACAACTTGCTTCCAATATGAAGACCGTGATCGATGATTTCAGCTCCTGCTGTCAGAGAAACAAACTAATCCTCAACACCTCGAATTCAGTGGCTGTGAAATTTTACAGGAAATGGCGACCCCACAACGTTATCGACATTGAAGACTTGCACACGTCCACAGAAGTTGAATTCCTGGGTGTTCATCTTGACGCCAACCTAAATTGTGCAAAACAAATCGATCATGTATGTGCAAATCTGAACAAAGCTTTTTATGCTATACGGCAGATGAAGCCCAGTTTAGATAAAGCAGGATTACTAAATATCTACTACGCAATGGTTCACTCTCGACTTAGTTTAAATATCATGGCTTGGGGAAGAGCAAGAGACATAAATAGAGCTTTTGAGGCTCAGAAAAGAATCCTGAGACTTATATTTAATTTGAATTTCAGGGATAGTTGCCGGCCTATTTATATAGAAAAATAGATTTTAACCCTCATATCCATTTATATTTTAAAATGTGTTTTGTTCGCAAGACATAACTTAACGGTTCTTGCGACAAATGGATCTGAGCACAAACATAATACATGGCATGGAGCTTCTTTGAGAATTCCACAGCACAGAACCTCATTATATGAGAACTCCCCACCGTACAATGTAATCAGTTGTTACAATAAGTTACCAAATCAGCTCAAACAAATTGCCAATGATAAGGTATTTCAAAACAAAATTAAAAATTTTTTACTTAGGAAGCGCTATTATAGTTACCAAGAGTTTATGAATGATAATTTAATAGACAAAGATTTTACATGACTTGAGTTTTTAAATGGTAAACGATATTGATTGTTTGTTTTTATATATACTGACGCTCCAACTCATATGTACGAATTGAAAGATTTTATTCATTTATACATATGTCCGTTTATTTTTTAGTGTAACAAATTGTAATATTATAATGAGTTACCATATGTACCTAATGTACCAACAAACGGTTAATGAAATATTATTATTATTATTATTATTATTATTGTATGTTATCCCCAGTTAGTTCTGCACCGAGACCATTGAACCTCTGAACATCCCTAAAATATTCGACGCTTGGGAACAACAAGTATGCATCAAATGATACTAAAGTGACTCCATTTCCCAACTTCACATCTTCTATTTTATCTATGAATTACCCACTGTTAACTGAATAGATTATACGCAATAAAGGCTTGAAACTGAACACAGCAACAACAAAGCCAGTTTCAGTTTCGGCAGAAGCCGAAACGTCGAACAGATAAAAACAACAGACGCGGTTCAACCCGGACTACTCGTAAAGTACACCCGAAACTGATAGTATGCAACTCACAATGTAGCAGTCAACAACTCGAAACTCAGAATGAACATATGGCGCAATCTAACAGTTACCTACCACACTAAATTTTATTCGAAATTCCGACACGAACCATTTCAGTTCATTTGAGTTGAAATAAACGCTACATAAGAGCATAGTTGAAGAGTATCGATTGACTGACACTCTTTTTTTAACGTACAGTCGAAGCTAGTGAACCTAGAATCTTGAAATATGCAGGTAGGTTCTTTGTATAGAGTAAATGAGCATCAAGAAAGAGAATCAGGAATTTCCACCCGAAAAGGGAAAAATAGGGGCTCAAATATTGTATTGATTATCGTCAGTTTTGAAGTTGAAAATCGGAAATTTGGTGTTAATAAAATGTGTAACTATTTGTTTAAAATGGTCTATCACTATTCTTAATGTGACAAACCAAATTCTATGTGGGCGAAGTCGCGGGTAATGAATAGCTTCGAGAATCGAATTATGTTACCTATACAAAAATTTCGCCAAACTAACACAACTGGCAACGATGTCTGCCCGCGTTCGGCTCGCGTTCTCGGCGATGGCGCTTCATTGCTTAGACCGCCCCTCTACCCCTGCGCATCGTCCTCCGTCGTCCTACAGTAGACGCGATGCGCAATGACTTACTGTGCTGCGACAAGTTAATCTTGTTATGAAAACTTTTAAACAATTGGCCCAAAATACTTAGTGTACCTAAGAGACAAAGTGTATCTGTAATAAATATTACAACGACAATTGTGTCAATTTTTTTTACGAATTTGACACATATTCTAAAATGTGCATTGTGAAAAAAGTATCCAATTCAATTGTATTTATAATTCAGTATTGTGCATATAGTGGCTACAACATAAAAGGTAGATATATGATATCGCGGACTTTTATTCAGAACTATTTAAGATAAACAATCTTACGGTACATTTATGTAAAGTTTCATCTAAATGTCGTTTAGGCGTGAAAGAGCCACAAACATACATATATCCTTCATCAAAATTTTCATATTTATAATATTTATAATATTAGTATGAAAGTATAGACATAGATACATTTAAGGAAATATCGTTTTTTGATTCAATCTCCAATCGATGCAATTATATACCAGGTGATTCCCTAAGGTAGCTCACCAATATTCAAGAGCGATTTGGTTTCAATTGCTGGATGAGATTATCGGAGGAAAAATTTTGGGGCTAATAATATTCGACGGACAACTGAGTGCGGAAAAATATCTGCAGTTCCTTAGAAATCAAATTAATAATTTCATTGAAGATTTGCCACTGGTTAACCAAGTTGTTATCTATTTTCAACAAGACGGAGCGCCACATCAGAATTCTCAAGTCGTAAGAGAACATCTGAATGACACCTTCCCAAATTTTGTTGTTGTTTTACAATTTCATGATTTGTATTTTAGAATTAATAATGTTTCATTTCTTTTTCATATTCTAGATCACCAGATCTTACTCCGCCAGATGTTTTCTCTGGGGAACAATTAAAAATAAATTTTACAATACAACATCAACTACTCGTGGAGAACTAGAGTATAAAATGAGGTTAGCATTCCAGAACATCACTAAGGAACGGCTACTCAATGTGATGCGCGTAACAATTGAAAAAGTTAAACTTTGCCGTGATCAAGGAGGAGGCCATTTTGAAAATATATAACCTCAATGGACTAATTTACGACTTTCTTGCAAATATTCAGAAAAAAAGAGAAAATAAAGTGGAAGTGAGAAAATGATTGTTGTATGTTCTATCATGTATTTTGTGTTCTATGTTTTTTGACAGTACATTGTCATCTTGGGATTGAGAGGCGATTCCGCTCGACAATATTGATGTATAAAGTTGTGTTCTGATTAAATCATCAAACATCATGGAAACTAGTGTGTCTTGTTGACCCAGGATCTTTGGAGAATATAACATGGTGTCAGATGTGGAGACGAGAGCAGCTAGTTAAGCTCACAGCAACGCTAAGAAGATTAAAAGGAGGGCCTTAGATAACACCCAAATAGAAAACAGCACAAAATGGAGGCATTCAGACCACCTAACTCGTTAACAGAATATGATCAAAAAAACTGGTCAGTATGGAAACAGAAATTTGATATTTATCTACGAGCAGCAAATAAAAAGAGTTGAAAATACCAAAATAGGGATTTTATTGTACTCACTAGGTGATGAAGGACTTGATATTTTCAATATAATACCATCAGAGCGAACAAAAACCTTAGCAGATGTCTTGAAAGCATATGATGAGTATTTCATTCCAAAGAAAGTTATACCAATGGAAACATTCAAGTTTAATAACCTTCTTCAATCAGATTCACATACGATAGAACATTACCATACAGAACTAAGAACTCAAGCTGAGTTGTGCAGTTTTATATGTGAAAAGGATGATTGCAAAATCAGTTATGAAGAACGTATGATTAGGTATAGATTAATCCTAGGCATAAATGACAAACAGATCCAAGCTAGGCTGATATAAGAGCCAGATATAACTACTGCAAAAATTGTAGACTATTGTAAGTCATAAGCCTTGAGTCTGCAATATTTAAAAACACTGAATCCAGAAGAAGAAGTTCATGCCCTGAGAAAAAATTGTGAAAACCTTCCAGCAAGAGAGAAAAATGTGTTCCTGATGCTTATATGAACATGTTCCCAGGAGATGTCCAGCCTATGGAAAGACATGTACATCCTGTCAAGGAATAGGACATTTTGCCAAAACATGTTTCAGAAATAAATGAGAAAAAGAACTGATGAAGATTTTGACCTCCACAATGTTATTCAAGAAGATGAAAGGAGAAAAATTTCATATAATGCAAAGGAAGCCAATCAACATGAGACTCCACAAGGGAAAGAAGAAAAACAAGTTAGAAGTTTGAAGGAGGAAAAAATGCCCAAGAACGATCAGAATGCTAATAATCACATGTACATCAATGCATGCAATCAAGGTATAAACAATACTTGGTTTGAGAACATAATAGTAGACGGTCACATAGTGGAATTTGAATTAGATTCAGATTGTAGCGTTTTGCCATATACTATCTTGAAAACATTAAATGTTGGACATCATACGAAAAGTAGTTCAGTTACGTTAGTTTCTTATGGCAACTTTAGATTCACACCTATAGGAGAAGTTGTTTTAGGGTATACATTTAAAGACTTAGAAAATAATGTGAAATTTCTTATAGTCAATTTTCAAACAGAGGCTTTGTTTGGATTACAAGATTGTATGAATTTCAATCTGATTTGTAAAATCAATTCAGTAGTATCACCTTTGAAAACCAAACAGGATTTATATGATCAATACAAAGATATTTTTCATGGAATAGGTAAAATTCACTTGACTGAAAATACAAAACCTGTTATACAATGCCAATCAGAATTAGAAGCAAAACAATTGAAAGAAAAACAATTTTACAATAGGAATGCAAAAGATTTTCCAAAACTTGGAAAAGAAGAAAATATACTAATCAAAAAAAAGGAAAATATGGAAAACAGGAAAAATAAAAGATATAGTTAATGAAAGATCATATATTGTTGAAAACTCTTATGTAGGTGTCTATAGAAGAAATAAAAAAATCTTCAACAAATCCAATTTAAATTTTGAAGAGAATGGCTGTATCTTGTACGACTTTGTAATTCAACAGGCATAATTAATAAAATCCCCACAGATGTAACTTGAAACGTGTACATAAAGTGCCAACCTAATTGAAAGATATTATTTGTAGTAATGATTTTATTGATAGTGACTGATTGTATTAACTGTAATTAGTCTAGTTGAAATAGGTGTTACTTTATGAAAAAACAAAAAATGAAAACACGTGTTATATGTTGTATCATGTACTTTGTGTTTTATGTTTTTTGACAGTACATTGTCATCTTAGGATTTTGAGGCCATTCCTCTCGATAATCTTGATGTATAAAGTTGTGTCCTGATTAAATCATTAAACATCATGGAAACTAGTGTGTCTTATTGATCCCAGGATCCTTGGAGAATATAACAATGATCTTTCACAAAAAGCCGACAAGCCACCCCCTTCTCATTTGAAGAAATCAAGTTAACTGGAAAACTTCATATTTGCGACTGTGAAGTCACAAACCTCAAAGTCGTTGTTTTCCTATGTTACTTGATCAAAAATGGACTAAAAATGATTTTATTTGTCAAATATTGACAAGTCAAGTATTGTTGGATTTAGAATGTCATTCGTGATCAAAATAAGTAAAAATATATAGAATGTCTCATTTAAAAATCGCAAGTTGGGGTAATTTTCGGTAAAACTGAAAGTACGCAAATCAAGTAATTATGTCAAAAAATGGAAATTGATCTATAATACACAACGCCTAAATTTCGTTTCCTTCGCCTCCTTAAAAAATCATCTGATATTTAAAAATAATTTAATTTTCATCTATTGATTTATTTTTTCGCATTTTCTCAAATGGCATGATCGTAACTAATTATTCATTGTTATTCGGCTATATTTGTGATAATTTCATTCACTAGACTATGTAAACTACATGACGAAGAAGTCAGACTCAGATAGTTCTTTGATTCCTCTTTTCTTTCAGTCGCTTCCGTAATTGAATCATGATTCTGACAGTCATGAATAAATTCCAAGAATGAATTAAGGTCAATAATAGAATTCGGCGTCTAGTCTGCATCTCACTTGCGCCAATCTTCTAAGTTAATAGGCAAGTGGAGGAGAGTCTAATAACTCCATGGATCTAAATTTAGTAGCTGCTGAACTGACTATATCGACGGGTTCGATAGTTCCGGCGAAAATGACAGATGATAGAGGTAAGCGACAGTTTTTGATCACAGTGCTATTAATTTATTTCTTGAATCAACATACTAATGAAGATGTAAAAACAGTCAAACATGTGATTTATTCATTTTTGTTGTTTTTGTAAAATACATATTTTAATGGAGGCTTTCCCTAGTGTTGATTTTCGTATCAAATAATAATGATGAGTACTCTGATATGACTACAGAAATTCATATCTACTGATAATTTTTGTTAGTATACTTTCGTCATAGATGAGGGTATTCATAACGCAATCAATCTTTATAAATGTGGCATGAATTCGTTTATCCACAGATTTTCAAGAATAATCTAACAAAAAACAATTGCTTATGTTATAATAAAAATAACCCCACGTGTTTAAATTACATAGTGCCTGTAGATAAACAAGGTAATTCGATATTCTTGGCGAGTGTTCAAACATTTTTTGAAAAATAGTAGGTTACAACAACAACGGCCTAATCTTACCTATAGTTCTCTTTATTGTGGCTCACAAATTTCGTGGTGTTGTGTGATTGTCTTTCAGTTCGTCTCTCATGTATACGATTTTCTACCTGACTATTTTTTTCCCGATGGGAGCTCTCTAATTTTCCCATTTCTTCTAAGTTTCAGGAAAATACTGTAATAGTTTATGCAGTTTCATCCTTAGATGTATTCCTCTGGACTCAATTTTGTTGCCCAGATATCGCAAAATGTTCTGACCATACTTACCACCGGCGCCCTATTTGTTATATCTCCTTCTATAGAAAGGATTTTCTCGTATATGTTCCTAAATATATTTTCTCGGTACTCTTTTTATTTTTTATCGAATAGGTCCCGTACTATAGATTTGTCCCCTCATCAATATTTTCGTTTACTGTGTCCTGGAAGTCAGTACAGAGTCAATATATTTCTCTTAGCCAGTTCTTCAGTTATTTGCAGCATTCTCAGATCAATCTAAATGTTACTTTTGAGTACTTTTGAGTGGAATCTGGTTGGCTTGGTCTGATTTCAATTATAGTGTCGTCTACCGGCTATAGAGCCTACTGCCTATTAGTTGTATGGGTTTCTGTTCAATCATTTGTTATTCCTCTAATTTTTTGTTCAATATTCGCTTGTCTTTCTGTCTGTCCTTTTCTCATAAGTCAGCCCCTCCAACCATCTATTCATTAGACAATCTATCCTTGTCCATCTGATCCTCTACTAACACTAGTTTGCAGTATTATCCATGGCTAGAAAAATGTCAGCTATTGCTGACAATATATATTATCCTAAATCCAAATATATAGGGTCTTCCAACAGGAATTCCTGAACTTTGACGATTGATAGCCGCCATCTTGTTGAAACAACATCTGTCATGGACGGAATATTCATGAACGGAAATGTCACCCAACAACACGTACCAATAATAAAGTTGTTCTATTCGAGCAATGTACCGTGCGCCTCGCCCATTTTACGGTCGTCATAATCGTCCTACCAAGATGGCTTTCCGCAATGTGGTGGATGAATTGAAGTCCACTGGTTCAGTAAAAGATTGACTAACACCCATCAGTTGACGAAACACAAGATCTGGCGTCGTTGGTCCATATTTCTTCGAGAACGACGTTGGCTAGACCTAGGCCATCAGTGTCAACAGCGAGCACTATAAATCATGATCATCTTACGTGGATGTGATGTAAACTGGCTACAAAGATCGTACGATTTGAATCCGTTAGACTTTTTTCATAGGGTTTTCATTAGAGTATGCGAATAAGCCACAAACCACAGCGGACCTCTAAGCTAACATACCCATGCCATCAAAAATGAGGAATAATACAATGAAAGTTATTGTATTGATTTGAAAACGTTCGTATAGGACAAAACTGTATTGCCGTAAGTTACAAATAGAAGTGGTTGAAAATAAAGAAAGTTTAAATTGATAGATGTAGCCGTTACTACGTGGTAGGAGATCATAATGAAAAGAGAAATGAAAATTTCTATGTTTTATACCACTTTCAATTGTAACTAA
>WOGP01003786.1:0-14763 GCA_015342065.1 Leptinotarsa undecemlineata | reverse complement strand
TTATTATATATTATTATTATATATTATATTATATTATATTATATTGATGAATAAAAAAAATAACTGAACAATTTTTTTTATTCGAAGCTGAAGTATAAAATTTCAAAATTATATAAAAATCAATATTCTTCATTCGAACTTAATAAAGAATAATTATTTTATTGTTTAAAATTGAATGAATACCATAACGCGGAAAATAATGAGTGATACTTATGACATTTTTGAATAATGATTAAAAAAAAACATCAATATTTACGTCCCAACTGTATTTTCCGAAAATAAAATGAGATGACGAATTCGCCATTATTTTCGTTTCCGTTCATTCTCAGAACAAGTACATAACTACAGTAATAAGATGTTGATGTTATAGCTAACGTAAATGAGATTCTTCACATTTTCATCTTTGATGTGGGACTGATAAACCCATGCGAACTGTTAGAAATTTGTATGTTCCTCAGAATTGCTTTCGGTGGGAGTATGTTTGAGTTTATGTGAAATCAAGACAGAAAAACCTGACATGATTTACTTTTACATTCCTAGCCGTCGTAATAACAAGTCAAACCAATGACATACCCTAATATGGTAAGTAGTAATTACTTAAAAGATCATATCGCAAATCCCTTTACGAGCTTGCAAGGAACTTTTTCTTTGTGAATTTTCGTTATTAGTTTGATCTAACACCCCAGGAATAATAAAAGTATGTTGAATAAAATATTTGAGACTTCTTCAGAATCTTTTATTTTGTGGGCTATGGTTTAAATTTTAAAATTTCGAAAAGAAATGGACAATATCTTTCGAATTCTTTCCATATGCATTTTATATCCTATATTCCGTCGAATGCCACAAGGTTACAGAAAAAAAACTCAAGAACGAAACAGTGTATCTAGTTCAGCATTATACATTTTACCCTTCACGCTAATTCATTCATTAAAATAGTGAGTTGATTTCGGATTGTCATTGCATGTATACAATTTTATCCATCACTCCAATTCAAGTACATTATCGATATCTTCTGCCCACTGACAAAACTTTTTCTAGATACAATACAAATTTTCAACCAGGTTGAGGTGTCTTGGTATTTTTCACCTACTTTTTCTCATGCTGTCGGATCTCTATATTAGAGCTAAATGGTAAAGCTTGAGTGGCTCCAGATATTTAAGAAATATCTTTGCCGGAGATTTTCATCAGATGATCGATGGATTTTATGACAAATGAAAGTTTGATGGATTTTTGACGTGACAGCAGTCAGCGCTGTTTCGACCCAACAGGTCTCATTTACGAAAACGCCATCTATGGAATCTACAGAAGACTGAATCTCAGAATATCACTGATGTAAAATACTCCTCAAAACGTCCTTTAGGTGAGAGTTGCAGTGAAAAACAGAGGACGGTTCTCATTCGGCGGTCAATTTAGAAGTTAAGCTTTGCAACGAATCTACTTGAAAGTCTTGTGCATTGTTGATACTTAGAGATTGAGTCTTTTATTGATCCCATAGTTGACGTATTCGTAGAGAAAGATACCATCACTGTTTGAGACATTTTTCATGATCAATCTGTATATTCAGATTTGACAAGTTGTCATTTTAAGTACTTTGAGAAATTACAAGTTATCAGTTGACATTGTACAATTTTTATAATTCTGATAGTAATCCTTAACTGTTTTGCAGCAATAAACATTTCTAGACGTTTTTCGAAACTGTGTTTGAGTTAAAGTCGAAACATTTGAGATTCGTGGGTGAGCGGGTAGCTTGTTCTAACGAATCAGTGACAATCACCTTCACTATGAGGCTTGTTCTTTTCAGGATCATACTTGGTGGGTCGAAACTGTGCTATCTAGTGTTGGATCATAAATTCATTGAATCGCTTTTATAGTGAAAGCTACAATGGAAGACAGCACGAATCTCATTTGGTGATCGATATTGAAGCTTGGCTAAGCAAAAGACCGCCTTGGGAAACCTGTTCCATTTTTGATATTCAAAGACTGAGTCTTCTGTCGATGATAAAGAAGTCATTTCCCTTCGAGGCGATGACATCATTTTCACTTTAACAAGTTTATTTGGTAAATGAAGACTCCAATTAAGAGTTACCTAGTATCTTGGGTTCATCATGTGTGTCGCCAATTCTAAATATCTTTTTGAACTTCCTTTCGATATTATTTGCGGGTGTTTATCCTTTCAGACTAATATGTAAGTATACTTAACTGTTTCTGCATGAGTAGTCATTCAAAATTCGAATTCGTCACGCAGAAACGAGAGAAAAGAGATACTACAGAATTTCACTGGATAAACGTTTGCTGAATCGTGATCAAGAAAAGCAATTTTTCAATTGTTTTTTTTTGCACTTCCGTATTCTTCGTGATATGGGTGTCATGTTCCTACGTCTAATCAAAGAAACCACCAGTAGTTTGCAGACTTTTTAACCTGTTTTACAAGACAGAGTTTTTTTCTTCTTGATGGACGATGGCTGCGTTCAGCCTATTCCCAAAAAAGATGAGAAGAATCTTTCAAATAACTAGAAAACAGTCGCTTTGCAATCAGTGATATCAAAAATCATGGAGAAAGTTGTAAACCATCACATCTTTGAATATTTGAAAGATTTCATCATCATGAGCGATCATCAATATGGCTTTCGTATGTCACCCATATTTGCAGTAACACAATCAAAAACATTGATATTTCTAGAGCCTTCAACAGTGTGTGGCATGAGAGTTTGCTGGCCAAACTTCGATGCTATGGCTTGTCAGATCATTTTTGTGGATAGCTCTCCAGCTTCCCGAAAGAACGTTTCTTGCAAGTAGCCGTCGACGTATATGTCTCGGATACTTTTACCATCAAAGCTGGTGTTCCCCAAGGATCCATATTATCACCAAACCTTTTTTCATTGTATATCAATCACTTATTGGAAGAAAACAAGAATCCAATATGTTGCTTTGCTGACGACGGCACATATATCTCGTCATTCCATTTGGATTCCAAAACATTGGCTGTGGATGCATATCTTCATCAACAGCAGCAGGGTGCATATTTTCAAGAGGATATAGAGGTGATTTCAAATTGGAGTGATAATAACTAGGTTCAATTCAATGCCAGGAAAATCCAGGCATCGGTTTTTTCCAAAAAGATTGATGTCAGGACAGACAATTCCGCTCTCTGCTTCGATGGGTTGGGGATTAAAATGGACACCAATATGTCTTGGCATAATAATGTCACTGGAATTGCGAAGGCTGCTTCTCAAAAGTTTGGAACACTGTTTTGAACCAGAAAACTGTGCACACCTCAGCAAATATTGATGCTGTATAAAGCTCTAATCAGACGTTCTTTGGAGTATTGTTCACATTCAGAAAATCTATAGCCCAGGTTGACTGGCAAATGTTTAACGAATCCTTGAGTATATTGATAAATCAACAAAGTAGCTCGTAGAAATATACAGTGAAGTAAAAAAGAAAAGTTTCCCTCTAAAAAAGTACAACCCGAATATACCCCTGAAAACTGGCTCAATGATAAATTGGTAAGTAAGCGAAAAATTCTATCAACTGTGGAGTTGATCAGAAACAACACGAATTATTTTGACAACTGGTCGACGTACAGAAAATTGAAGGCCTATTACAGAAACTCCATTATTAATAAATGCATTACTTATCAATAAATAAGTGTTTTTCAGATGGCAATTTTCCAGATTCATTCAAAATCCCAAGAGTTTGAGACCTTGAAACTATGGACAACTTTCGCCCAATCTCAATAATTAACAAGTTTTTTAAAATTACAGAAATTTTGCTCAAAGAAACGTTGACACATTATTTTTAAAACAACAACTTCCTCGCCAACACTCAATTTGGTTTCCAAAACAAATCTACAATGAGGGCACTAGTGAAGGTCGTGGAGGACATTGTCGATGACCTTGAAAGAAGCAACATTCCATCCTTTCAATGTGCGATTTGCCCAAGGCGTTCGACCTTGTCTCACACGACCACACGATAACAAAAGTTATCTTATTATGGGGTTAGAGGAACACCACCCAAATAACAAATTGGCAACCACTGGTCAAAATGAAAAATACTGGACAGTGAAACATGGAGTTCCACAGGGATCGGTCCTTGGTCCTTTGCTTTTTATCATTTTCATAAATGACATTTGTCAGCATATGCTACAGAATACAGCCACCATTCTTTTCGCTGACGATACGTCAATTATCAATAGTTCGTCAGGTTTTTATAGCCTCAAAATTCTTGCTGACAATTCGATTGACCTTGCTAGAAACTGGTTTTCAGCAAACTCCCTACAACTGAATGGTGTAAAAACACAACAACAGATTATATCCAGTAACAATAAATACACATCAGGAGAACACTGTAAACTTCTTGGAATTACAATCGATGACACTTTCATCTGGCAATATTATACCCGAATCACGCCGGCAAATATATTTCGCTTTGTTTCACTCGCGTATTACCTATGGAACTATTCTATGGGGAAATTCCAGCAATGCGCTAAACATCTTCAAATCACAGAAGAAAGCTATTCGTCTCCTGGTTGGAGTCGTACTGAGAGAAAACTGTCTCCTCTTTACTGACATGAAAATAATGACACTACCATGTATTTACATATATCAAACCCTATGTGAAATACACTCAAACAAAGGAAACTACTGTTTCTTCAGATCTTCACAAATACCACACGAGATCAGCAAACCAAATAGCACTAAAACGTTTCAGGTTAAATAAGTCGAAGTTGAATTCCCTCAATTTGAAATTTTGTAACATGTTGAGCTCAGAAGTGTGTTCTCTGAATGATAGACAATTTAATGCTAATGTGAAATGTCTACCCCTAAAAACTTGTTTTCATAGTGTAGAAGAATTTTGGAATTATTCTTTTTAATGTAATTAAAAAAAATGTTTTGGTGAATGACCTGATTGTTTTTACATATTGTGTCTCAATATTTTTTGTGCTATGCGACGTGCTATAAACCACTGTGTGAAATAACCAATAAAGTCTATCTATCCATATATGTATGCTTGTGTTTTGCCCTCAAAAAAATCAGAATATTCCATTGACATTTATCTCTTTACAATTGAACACGGACTCAAGAACTAACCAAATAGTTTTTTATTTCTGTAACATTGCCTATTGAAGATATAAAATGGAAATCGAGCAGGACAGCATCTCATCCTGCAAAATAGGTCAGTGAGACATTCTGTAATCCAAAATCATAAATTAGGACCAACTCAGAAACAGTGTTTTTTTCTGTAAAATAATGATGAAATATCTGTAGTACTCCATATCTGTGATATTTGAAAAAATATAACATTTTAGCCTAATTTACATGCATCTCTGTAAAGAGTATTTTGAACTGAACTATTTTCTTATTTTCCGAAAGTTCTTCAGATTCCTTCACATGTATGAAAATGGAGGGGTAGAGAACCAGAAGCCAGAAAGATACTGACAATCTGAAAGGCAACCAGTACTTTTTGTATGATTCAATATTCATATGAAGGTAGTTATTCCGAAATTATTTTCTTTTCGTGTAATTCAAAATTCATGTGAAACAGGTTATTTCTTCCTTCCTTCGGAAGTTGTTGTATTCTGAAGAAAAAGACTTACGAAGAGAACATTTTTGTATGGACTTTTAGGATGAACAATAACGGTAAAAACTAATCATTTCATACTCCCCAAAATATGATTTGGATGCATAATATTTAAAAAAGCGGTGATATTATAAAAAACAAAAGAAAATTTTCGTGAACTGTTCTCCAAAGTGAAAAATAAAATTCCATTAAAAAAATCAACCCGATGCAATTTCATCAGCAGCAGAAGTCAAATAGTCCTAGATTATACCGTGTGATGATCAGCGGTAAATATTCTTTTGAAATATACTTGTAGTTGAAATAAATGCTGAGAAAGAGTTACGACTTCAATTGGTCAAAATAATAGCATAGAACATTGTTGCAAATTCTGAGACTGCCGAAGGTTTATTTACGATACTGTGCCGTAATAAGTTTGAAAGTGCAATTACGTTACGCGTGATATTTCCGAAGATCGTTGCACAAATCGTACGTACACATGTAGGTTGGTATCTCAGATAGATATCTTCGAGATAAAGACCCTAATTAGTTCCATGCATCCCTGCCCGAGGTGGAGCTTGTTTATGGAGTGGGCAAGCGAAATACCAGCTGAAGGCTTTGGCATGACGGGATTATATTCGTTGGTGATGCTGTGATTATCGACAAAAACCGCAATTATTAATGTATCTTTAACGAAACAAGTAGTATTTATTTCCACTTAAGTCAATAATTTCTTGGAATTTGTATTTCCTGTGGGGAGTTTTCTTCATTCCAACTAGTCGATTGCGAGCTAGAGCACATAGTGAAACGATATCATTTGTATTAAGAATAAGGTGAATGTAAGATACGTTTTTCCAAATCAGGAACAGACATTAGTCTATGGATGAGTTACTATCAATTTGATCGCTGTTTCATAATAATAATATTCACTTGCAGAACTGAAAAGGTATAATGGGCACATAGAATTGCTGCTTCTCAAAAGGTTAGGACACTGTTCCGAAACAGAAAACTGTACACATCTCAGCAACTTTTGATGCCTTATAAAGCTCAGATCAGACCGTCTTTGGAATATTGTTCTCATGTTTGGACCTCTGACCCTAAACATACCCTGAAGTTATTATTATTATTACATATAAATTAAGGCTGAGGACAAAGTCCTATGTGAGCCTAAGAACGAAGGATATCAACAAGTTGATACAATGCATGCAAAAAGAAAGGAAAAATAATTAATATATGCATAGAGCCGATTAAGCAAATAAGCAAATGCCTATTTTGTTTTTGAAACTGTTCACTGAGTCGGAATTCATAACATAGTTGGTTAAGTTATTCCATGTTTGAAAAATACGATTCACAAAAAAATATTGTCTCTGACTCATTGCGAATTTTTCCTTTTTTAATTTGAGTGTGTGACCATGTAACCGCGAATCATTGTTGAAAACAAAAAGTTTTTTCTGATTAGCATAGTTATACTTAGCTATACGGAAAGATATGATGAGGTCCCCACGGAGTCGACGTTGGTCAAAAGCTAGCAGTTGTGCCATCCTCATTATTTCGGGATTGGTTGGACGCACTTTACCAAAAGTCATACGTGTGGCTCGACGCTGTACATTTTCCTATAAGTCCCTATCGCGCACCAGAACAGGACACCACACTGGGCCTGCATACTCCATGATTGGACGAACGTAGGTTTTGTAGAGTTTTATGGAATTCGAATATGATAGATAGAGGGATGTTTTGCGGATGAGGTAAATCAGTGTGTTTGCGCGTTTGCATGTGGATATTATATGTTCGGACCAAGTTAAGTCGGTATCAATGGTCACTCCCAAGTCTACATGTGAGGACACTGTACGTAACGATTGGCCGCTTATAGTGTACGTATGGATTGGATTGTTCTTTCCTTGATGAAGTACGACGCTTTTGTAGACGTTAAGAGGTAGAGCCAATCCTTGCACCACTGACTAATCAAGTTGAGGTCTTCTTGAAGGGAATAATATTCTACAAAGGCATTTCCATACAGTTTAGTATCATCGGCATAAAACGACTTGCTGGGCTTTATATGAAGAGCAAGATCACTTGCATAAACAACGAAGAGGAGGGGGCCAAGAACAGATGCCTGGGAAACTCCACTTGAGACTTCTCTGTGCGTAGTAAAAGAGTGACCCACTTTTACCGAAAAAGTTCTGGATTCCACCTAGAAAAGAGACGCTAACATCACGTGCAACGTTAATAGCCTGGAACATCGAAAAAAGATTGGACATTTGTTACTCTTTTACAGATACTTTCACGGTAAGTGACTTGGCACATGTGATTTCACCAAGAGCGGTACATATCAGAAATACGCGACGGACTGTGACTGCTCATCGTTTCGAGGTTCAACTCAGTACACCTCGAACTTCACTGTTTAAGCACTCTTTCATCTGTAGAACAGCGTTTATGTGGAATAAACTTCCTGAGAATGTTTTTCGAAATGGATTTAATCTGAAAGTATTCAAATCCAATGTGAATCGCTACTTTCGCACAGGCACCGCTCTGAGAGCGCCTTAGGGATTATCATGTAGTGCTTGTGTTCTGTCATTGAAAAAATACCAATGACTTGTTTCACTTACTGGTTTTAAGTAAGAAATCAAAAAAATTATTCTGCGTATAGGGGTAATAAGCACATAAATCAAAAATGGCCACCTTTCAGGAGGGGTAAAAACTGTTTCATTCAAAAATAAAACAATATATAATAATAATAATAATAATAATATCGCCTTTATTATTTCATAACCAAAACAAAAACTCAACAGAATTGACATATTCAAATAGCTATAACTAGAAATAAAGGGCGAAGTTCATCGTCCGTAATAGATAAATCACGGAAAATGTTCTTCCACTTAACCCTTATTGGTAAGTTTACCAAAGTAAGGAGGTGGAATGAAATAGAAAATATCTTCCTTCTAACCGTTGTTTGATAAAATCATAAACAAACCCTTCTAGCTTCAAGAATCGAAACGATAGTAAGAGACATGGGCCATATGATGGATCCACTGATGAACCCGTTTATTTTCTGAAAAAACAAAATATTCTGATATGGCTTACAGAACAAAAAGTAATTTAGACAATTAACGTTGGATAAATCGAAAGTATATACGTTGACTTGTGATTCTTCCTTAAATCTTTATATTGGTCAAACGGGAACAATCTTTTTCCGAACCATGAAGGAGCATAGGAGTCGTTTGCCGAATGTGATCACCAATTCCACGCTTGCGAACCTTTTTTGTCAGGGAGGCGAGTGTTTATTCATGACTATGATGTGTTACATTCGAAAGAGAAAGAATTGAAACCCAATCTCTTGGAATGTTTGTAAATCAGTAGATTGAGGAATTTGAAACATTTACTAAAGGACCAAATAGAGTTGATTAACTCTCCTTTAATCAATGTGTTTTCTAATGTTGAAATAGATAATTAGTCGATGAATTAACGGTAGAATAATCAATTATTGGGCATGCCATTTGATTAAAATTGTTAATTTAATTAATACACAACTAGGAAGAATTCAGTTAGCATAAATACGCTTGAAGAAGCTATTCTATAGTGACATCTGTCTTGCTGTTTTGTTAACTGTTTTTAGTAAAAATCTCACAACAAAATATTTTTTGAATAAGATTTAATGACAGATAAAGCAATACTTTTTCTACATCATTTTGAAAGATATATAGAAATGCTGCCACTTCTCCACTATGAGGTTCAAACACATGTTCAACTGAAATACTGATGTTCGGTCCAAATAGTGATAACAGTAGTCATTGGTGAATATAGTTGAGTATTTGAAAATAGGAATATTATTACCTAATTTGGATTCCGAATTTCTGCCACTTGTCTGATGTTCATCAATAAAGCAGAACCACAGATCTGAGAGATTACGATAATGGGTAAATGAATTTTAATTTCTTTGAGCTAATTATGAAAGCGACATGATCTAATTAATGTTATATTTTATCTCGATTGATCTGAGACTCCCATTTACTTTCGAAACTGTTCATATTTCATTATCATAAAAAGCTACTAAGAGTGATTAAGCAATTCATCACAATAATTTAATGTAGCCTGCAGTTCGGTCACGAATTTATAGAGATTGTAATACAATGAACTCCAACAAAGTGATGTCTCGAATTTTATTAAAGCAACATTAGAGATCAGGTTTTTGTTTCATGAACAGTTTACAAAGAATGAACGGTTCTACTTAGTATTCGACTATCATAGAGATCACTTCAGCATTGGATGTTAAAATGAAAAAATTGTAGAAACTGTAAAACAAACTCTTCATTCATAATTCATGACAGGGAATGTAGGTCTGATCTGATATTTTATCAAATCGAAAAAAAGTAAAGATGTGTACGATACAACAGAAAGCTCCAAAAACTTTATCTGCACTTAAATATAGAAAGCATACATTAATTATCATCAATTTCAGAGGGCATCAACAAAAGTTTCTATAAACATATATTGAAAATTCTTCAGTTTCTCAAGATACTGGCTAGTCAAAGACGGAGTGCAAAGGAATATTTTTCCAAACATCTACGAAACTACTGAGAATGAAGTTATGTTCCAATTCATTGGAAAACCTATCAAATTGTATGCAAAATTGTATTCCACTCATACCATACTCATACAAAATGAGCAAAGATCCCACGTTCTGCTACAGAGCTGAGCTTTCATTGTGAGGAGATTGAAAGTCGTTTTTGGTCTTGAAGTGATAATTTCAGATATCCTTAATTTTCCACGAAAAATTCACTTATTTTATTATCAGAATTTATAACGCGAACTCAGATTTGTTGACAAATTGTTGAAGAAATCACCGACAAAATGACAACAGCTGACGAATGTAGCTTGAGTACAATTGATTTTCATTCAAAACAATGGGTGATATCGAAATTCAGTGCTATCTTCCTGAAACTATTCGAAATATTTTCATGATATTTTCATAGAATCACTTTCTTCAACTGTGCACAAATATTTTTGTAGTATTTACATGGTAATTCGATTATGTACATAATTCTTTGTATTTTCCAGTAAATTTTCAGAGAATTATATAAATTCACTCGATATTCAGAAGAGGGTAGGAGTTCCAGAAAAACTGGTTAACAAAAAAAGATATAACCTTCATGAAATGAAAACCAAGAAAACAAAAAAAAATTTTGCGTTTTTTCATTTCAGCGAATTTTTTTGGTTGAAACAACGTGCTTAGTTTTTTATATATTTCCATACAGTTCCCACTGGTAATTTTTAAATATTTGATAGATAAATGAAAATAATTCCATTTAGAAGGAGATAGAAGTTCCAGAAAAACTGTTTGACAAAAAGTAAAGGAATAACCTTCATAAAATGAAAACTAATAAAACAAAAAACAAAAAAATCGGTTGCATTTTTTCAAAGGGAATACAATTTGTATAACAATTTTTTTCAAAAGCACTAAAAAAGTTGTAATATTGAAATTAACCTGACGTTTTGTACTACCTAAAAGACACTTAGCCAAAAATTCATTTGGTTTATCCCATGGTTGTAAGGAGTGGAAAACACAACCTCTAAAATTTATTTTCAATGTAACTTTTTGTCTTACTATTTGTTTACCATTTAAAAATTTATTTCCGATAGCCTGTTTCTTTCTAAATAAAAAATATCTCTTGGGTTTTAGAATATTTAGAATATATAGAATATCAACGATTACGAGAATATGGTTCACTCGAAAAAAGAACGCAGGATTGCGGTCGCCATCGAGAAGTATGAACACCACAGCTTGAGGAAGCAATACTTAATTTGATTGAAGAACAACCTACTATCAGTACTAGAATGATTGCTTTCCAGCTAAATGTTGATCATATGACGGTATTTCGAATTTTAAAGGAACAACCATTATTCCCTTACCATCTGCAACGAGTACAGACACTGATACCGCGAGACTTTCCGAACCGTCTTGAATTTTGCAATTGGATGTTGGAAATGATTAAAAGAAATTGTGGCTCTCTGAAGACGATATAATTCACAGACGAATGTAGTTTTTCTCGCGACAAGATTACTAATTTTCATAATTACCACTTATGGGCTGATGAAAACCCTCACGCTATTGTCGAAACTAACCATCAAGAACAGTTTTCTCATAACGTGTTGCTCTCATAACGTATGTGTTATTGGTGATGATTTAATTGGGTCTCATTTTCTACCACCTCGATTAAATGGTGAGGCATACGTTCAATTTTTAAGAGAAGTGCATCCAGTACTGCTGGTGGAAGTTCCTTTGGGCATCAGAAGGGATATGTTTTTTATACATGATGGGGCTCCCGCCCATTTCAGTCAAATAGCACGTCAACATTTAACTGAAACATATGCAAATCAGTGAATAGATCTAGGAGGACCACAGAACTTGCCCGCTCGATCCCCGGATCTCAATCCTCTCGATTTCTCTATTTGGAGCCATTTACAGCATTTGGTTTATCGTACTTCTGTTCGCGATGTAGAGGACTTAAGAAACGGCATCATCGATGCGTGCAGGGTAATCAGAAGGACTCCAGGAATATTTGAGCGAATACATGGCTCAATGTGCCGATGTCAAAACGCATGCGTAATGTCTGAAGGTATACATATAGAACATTTACTATGATTTCTACATGTTGTGTGTTTTGTTATTAATAAATTAGTTTTGTTCATTATCCTTTAATCGTTTAATGCAGGTACTAACTACAAAATAACAATAAATCCACTTCGCATTTATGACGATGTATCTCTGTAGTTGTTCGTAAAATAATTTTTTGCTGCGAACTGCTTTATTTTGGGCAAAAACCCAAGAGACATTTTTTGTTTAGAATTAAATATGCTAGAGGAAATCAATTTTTAAATGATAAACAAATAATAATACAAAAAGTTACATTGGAAATACATTTTAGGCGTTGCGTTTTCCACCTCTTACAACGATGGGGTAAACCAAATAAATTACTGGCTGAGTGTCTTTTTGGTAGTACAAAACGTCAGGTTAATTTCAATATTCTAACTTTTTCAGTGCTTGTGAAAAAAATTGTTATATAAATTTCATGTACCCCCTTTAAGGAGATGTACCTTAACAAGGGATGCTCCAATGAAGTTTCTTTATATGAAATATCCTATCTTTTTTTCGATGAGAAATCACCTCCTTAAATGTTTTACACTTATTCAGTTACACCCTGTATTTTTCCATAATTTGTGATGCTTTATTTTTAATAATATTGCCCCGCTGTTATCTTTAATATATTTGATAGTGGGTTTGAATACCAGTACATGACAATAATTCCCTAATCGCTTCAAATAATTATAATAAGTTTTCGTTAAATTCGTGTTGAATGATAGATCATACTTATGTACTTTGAGACAAACTGTGAGAAACTACAAAAGTTCTCTATCTATTGCAACATTACTGAGTTCGAACTATTATCCAAATGAGAGCTCTCTCTGATTCTAAGCATATGTTTTGTCTTTCGTTTTCACCTAAGAGCTTACTATATTAAAGTTTGTTTTTTATCCCTTTCCAACTGTTAAAAATCCTTGTTACCCAACACACCTTACTTTGCATATTCCTTATCTTTAAAATTTCAATTTTCCTTCAAAGCAGAATAAATAATGTGGTTCAGTTTAAAAATCAACAAATAACCAGTAGCCATTTCCTGCGGGCTAGCTGGAACCTCTTTTTTTCTTTTATAATTCAAAATATTCAATTGTTTATATATAGTCAGTGGGCATACTTGAAGACTGACTATAAATCAAATCATTTAAAAGAACAAATCCTTCAGGCCAGTCTCAAGTCCCTTCACTGTAGGTGAATGGAATGACACCTATCAGAATACAACTACTTCCCTGGCTAATACCACGAAGGGTGTTGGATTGTATCCGAGAGATGTCAGTTCAGTATTATTTACTGAAGTCTATAATTTAGGAATTCCTCATACGAGGAATTGAGTAAATTTCGGGTATGCGGTTGGTTACCTCGTTCACAGGCAGATGGGGTGATGACATACCTGATATTTGTTGTCCACTTCAGCCTTGCTCGAGTAATGATACCCTGAAGGAATTCAATTTTCAGTTATCGGAAAGCATCGACTTTATGTTGATGATAGACACGACCTTGCACTGACGAGTGGCCAAACAGCCCGAAACCGGTCTGCAAGTGTGTTCCAATATTTGAAAATCTACTACGGCAGTTGTATCGCTAAAAACATATGCAGGAATAACTTTAGTGAAGAATACTGCACTGTCGGATATAATTCAACGCCCTTTGTACTAGCCAGATTGTTTTCTGAAAAGTCCATTTACCTAAAGTGTAGGGAGTTGAGACTGGCCTGAACGAATTGTAAGCATACGAAGCATACAATCATAGAAAGTATTCATGCATAAAAATATGAGAGCATCAGAACCAATTGAAGTTTGAGAACCACTACTAATAGCATAACAACAAGTAAATACATGAAGAAATTGGACACAATGAGGAGTTCGTCTTGGACGAGACTGGCTGCACCATTGAAACATAAGGTCTGAGCTACTATTAGATACTGCCCAAGTTACGGATTTCAAGAATCAGATGTGTCTATTTGGAGGAGTGTAAGACAAAAGTCTCGAGTTTCCTTGATGATTTCTGGAAATAGGATTGCGATCAGAAGTTGGTTGTAATGTTTAGACCCTTTATTTTGCTATTTTTTCTATTGAAGCAACCAATGGGAAGAATAGAAAATTTCAGGATTTTGTCGCTCTGATTTCTGAATACAGTGACAATGTAAGTTGCCAACGCAAAACCCAGTTAAAACTCCTGTCTCCTATCCCAGTATAACTAAGTTGGACCACAGTTACAAGTAAAGTGTATAGTATTTCTAGAAACTTCTGTAGATGGTGTCGTAATAAGAGCTAGTCGTGTCCACTGGTCACAAGTAAATTTTTTTTGCTCTGGATCAAGAAAAAGGATAGCAACGGTACACTATAGTAGCTAAAAACAAAACGCATTCATGATTCGACAACAGACAGCGTTGTTTCGATCCGCCAGGTTTTCATCAGTGGTGCCTGGGCTCAACTCAAAATGCATTGCTGGATGCAATGACATGTCTTTTTACGAATACTTCATCGACTACTATGTTTTATTCTCTCGCATGAATGCAAACTATACCGGGTGTCCCAGAGCTTTTAGGCCAGCAGATATCTCAGTTACCTGCA